>PNEQ01096813.1:0-41550 GCA_003012365.1 Medauroidea extradentata | reverse complement strand
TAGAGGCCCGGATATTTCGCGGGTTCAACGCCCAGCAGGCTAGACTCCACAGTCCTGTGTGCACTGTCCTCAGCTATATTTGTTCATTGGCTGCTGCTCCAGTGAGTGAGCATTTGAACATTTGACGATGTAGCGCAGGAGTCCGTGAGCGTTTTTACGCATGTCCGCCATTGGTTCAGAGTCCGCAAGGTCACGTTTACTAAACAATGACCAGATCGAAATAGTTTCCAAGATGTACATGTCTTAGAAATCCAACCTCTCCTCAGTTGAATCCGCGAAATTTCCGGGGCTCTAATAATATGTAGCTATACTGTAATAACGGTTCGAA
Organism: Medauroidea extradentata; assembly: GCA_003012365.1. NCBI lineage: Eukaryota > Metazoa > Arthropoda > Insecta > Phasmatodea > Phasmatidae > Medauroidea > Medauroidea extradentata. Next base: position 41,222 of record PNEQ01096813.1, on the reverse strand, counting down.
GTTGGTCCCATTAGCAGCTATCCACATTTCAAGGCGTTGCACCAAACCCCTCTGGACGCTCAGCAGAATTTCCTGGGCGACTGCAACAACACCAGCATGAATGCTGCCTAGTAATTGAAACATGTCTTCGGGTTTGTTGTCTTCATTCACTACGCACTTCAGATGGCCCACAGAAAAAAGTCAAGAGGATTTAAATCCGGTGACCTGGCTGGTTATCTTACAAGTCCATCACGACCAATCCAACTGTCAGGCCACATTCAAACGCTGGTTTACAGTCTGTCCTCGATGTGCCGTTGCCCCGTCGTGATGAAACCACATCCGTCGACGTAACATAAGTGGAACCTCTTCCATGAGTTTCGGAAGTACATCACGCCGGAACGTAAGGTAAGTGTGTGAAATAAGTCTCTCCTATAATGCGACTTCCTAAAATACCAGCCCACACGTTGATGGGCCAGCGCTGTTGGAAGGCACGCCCACGATGGACATGAGGATTCACAGGAGCCCAGTAATGGGCGTTGTGGATATATAATACTCCTTTATTCGTGAATGCGGCTTCGTCACTCCACAGTACTGATGCAGTGAAATTTGGGTCCTGTTGATGTTCTTCCATAAGCCAAGCGCAATTGTCAAGTCTCCAGCTGATGATCCTCTGGCCTTAACTGTTGAACCCTTGTGAAGTGGAAATGGTGTAATACTTCCCCATGTAGATCGTTATGCACAGTTGAACGAGACAGTCCTGTTCGACTCGCTATGATACGAACTGATGTTCGAGGATCAGCATCCACATCCTGCATAACACGTTCAACGTTCACCGGCGTCCTGACAAAGCGATTTTTCCCAGTATAACTGCTGAGGAGTGCTAACATTCCTGTTTCTCTGAGACGATGGTCCAGGCGTAAAAACACTTTGGAGTCTGGATGACGTCGATGAGGATAGCGTTCTGCGTACACACGTGCAGTCACGTGAGCTACACATCGACACTCGGATAATATCAGGTATATATCTGCGTTCTCATCCCAACTATACTCCATAATGCGTAACATACAAACTATCCAGTATTGCATCCAATAACTAGCATACAGCTAACATAACTACTGCCCTTCGGAAACACATGTAACAACTTGCTTTCTATGCGATGTGTTCAGGTGCTCTACGTGATCATCAAGTTGTTTATTTTCTACGTATGTATAATGGGGGCAGTGACAGTCGAATGGCTACAGCGTAAGTCTCTTACGAAGGCCGTTCAGGTGTGATTGCTGCCGGGGTTACTCGGATTTTCGAATCAATGTTTCGTTCACGTAAGATGTCATTAGAAGATGGGTTGTATCGTGTTCTCGCACTTCACACTACAGTACAGCCTATGTTCTGTATCCAACTTCTGTCACGCCGTATCTGCACACACGACTTCGTAGTTAAGGCGGTCGCCTGTTGAACGGTACGTTTGTGCGTGAGGCGTAGATCGATGAGGCGCTACGAGTGACGACGCCCTGCGTATGTTATAATATCACGTCTACGCACAAAGGCGTAAATGCGCAGGCAGTATTCCTGCCGCGAGGTTTTTACTGTTAGTTTAAAGCGCAGACAATATGGTTTTTTTGGATGCGTCACTTAAGCAAATTTCAATGTAATTTTACACCTCAGTTTCGAACGAACAAGTTTCATGAATCCTGGGAAACATCCCCATTGAAACAGCTGATTGTATCCAGGTTTGAGGGCTTTTAAGTACTGCTCGCAATGTCTGCGATGCCTCCAAAGTCACATTTACAAGAAAACTAAGGTTAGTTACCTTTTTGTAGACAAGCATTGTGGTCGGTGGCAAGTTTACCAGTCTAAGTAAAATCCGAAACTACGAACACGCTGCAAGTAGTTCCAACGCCAGCCAGACGGCCACCTTAATAAACATTAATATTTCTCAAATTCACCCATTCAGTTCTTTGCGTGTTTAAATTTAAGCAACTAGGAAACGCTGTTGTTACGTAGGGTCTGCTGATAGAAATCCATCACGTTCGTGTGACACACCCCTTAATTATAAATGTGAGGAATAATTGCGTTTATTATTGGGCTTAATACAAACAAATTGGACACATGGTTAATATTGGTTTTTTAAAAGCTGAACGTTTTTGCTATTTTCAGCTAATTCACGTGTTAGCCAAAGCCATATGATTTAAATTTGTTACAAAATTAAGCTACAAGTAAAACAAATTCGCAACAATACTGCTACAACAAACAACAAATTGACCATACTGTCTATCATTTCAAATTATACTCTCAACTATCGCGCATGTTCTTAGTAAAAAATTATGACAGAATTAAACGTTTGGCATTAATATGCAACGAGTATCAATGGTTGTCATTTGAGCGAAACTAATATCGTTCATTTTATTCAAGAGACAGTGTACACATTAAATTAGAAAATGTGTGTTTATATATTTATTTTGAAACCACGTTTGTAGCGGGAATATGACAAACGTCAATGTCCTTCCAGGAAACTTACTGCTGTCCTCTCACACGTCTAACATGCTTTCAGTGTACTGTTGCAAGCTGTCCTACATCATTACTGACAGGCGGCCTAGCAAAACACTTAACTTAACAGTGATGAATGACAGCACAATTCTTGTTTATTTAATGCCCTAGTATTCTTACGTCAGTCACAACAACTAATGAAAAAATATTAGTTGGACTGACTGGGATTTGAACCCATACCCAACAGCAGTAATATGATATCTGTTGAGCACTGTTAAGCGCAATAGAGGACTAACTCCTAGATGCGTGCAGTGTTACCATATTGTGTACGGAAAACGTTGTACAATATTTTGACACTAAGAGTTAATTTTGCCCGAGATTAGCGTGGTATGTGCTTATTTTGCGTTTATTTATGAAACACCGTATATATACAGGCTGTACAAAATAAACACACCACGCGAATCCTCCGCTAAATTGGACACGAAAATGTTAGTAGCAAAATGTTGTACGACATTTTATGTGCGCAATGTAGCAACACTGCGCGGAAATAGTCCCTTCTTGTGCTCCACGGCCAGGTATTATTTCATGTATGTTAAGTCAAGTAAACATAGAATGATATTTGGACAGTTCAGAATTTTATCCTTGACCAATAATACGCAGATCATATATACATGCATATATATATATATATATATATATATATATATATATATATATATATATATATATATATATACACACACACACACACACAAACACAATTGTAAAGCATTTCTTTAGCATTCAAAAATTAAAATATTTCCTGCAATAGTACCTAATTTGTAAAGCGTGTACGTGACTGGCTACATCGGAACGACGTACGGGACATGGCAAGGGAATGTATTTGGTAAATGGACTGCGTGTGTTGGAGGAGAACGTGCAAACTACGAGTGAAAACCCAGAAGGGAGGAAGCATATGGCAGGTACTCGTCGCTTTCCTCGCGGGAGAGAAGATTTCTGCGAACCCACGCCGCACAAAAAAAGCCGCGCCACTCACTCTGACCAGCCGGTAGCTTCTATCGCCGAGTCACTTACCACGATTGAAAATACCCGCTGCTTCACACACTTTCGTAGCTCGTCTCGCGTCGGAGCGCCTCATCCGACTACTGCTCGTATAAGGAACGTCTGGTTTTATGGTCGTGACGTGCAATGCATTATCACCTACTAAGCAATAATGAACCGAGAGTATTTTTACAGTAAACGCGTGAAACGTTTTCTCACTGCTTTATATGAATATGGTAAGGTAAACCTTCAATAATACGTGATAATAGCACAGAAAAAAAACAGTTTTGTGGTGACCATTAAATGTTTTGTCAATATGGACCTCACCAAATTTTTTGTAGTGGTTACCAATTTTTTTAGAAACTGCAAAAAATTGTTTGTAGTCACCACAAAAAAATTGGTAAAGTCCATACTATCAAAGTATTTTGTAGTGAACAGTTATTTTTTTCAGTGAGGGCTTCAAACTTGAATACCAGAAATATGTAAAACACTTTGAGATTTTATAAGTGATACTGTCGTCATTATTTCCGGAACTAATCATGCCTGCTGTCTGTTTACATAGGCGGTTTGCAAAAAAGTGAGTACTTTTAGTACCTTAGTTGTAATTTACCTTTCAGTTGATTTGTAGTTTCCTGCCATATTTTTAATGAAGACAATGCAGCCTGCGTGTCAATCAAAGTACATAGATTATAGTGTTCTAAGAATGTAACGTCTAAAAGCCCTGTCACAATGTCAAACTTTTGTCTACAACTATATTTTACAATATTGTAGGAAGACGAATATTTGACGGTATGTAGTCATCAAATTTTTCCGTCAAATTAAGTTGGCCGGTTACTATCAAATATGTTCGAAGACATGACGCGCTGTCTGATTTTGTTGAAGCTCGTAATTTGTACGTCTGGTTATGTTATAGAATAAATGTAAATGTGTGGTACACACTTTTTTATGTAAATAATGAATAATAATTTGATTAGCAGGAAAACTTCACGAAATAACAATAAGTGAAATTTTCCTGCAATGTTTCGAATAGAAATATTTTCTACTTTTAATTTGTAGATTCGTGTATTTTAATCACAAATGCATGGACTCATTAGGCCTACATTTCAAATATTACGATGATATTTTTAAGGTAAATATTCAACTCGTCGGTTCATTTAAATTACATTGGATTGCTTTGTCTTTACCTAAAACTACAGTAATATTTCCGATCCAACTCAACGCGGTGCGCGAATGAAGGTTGTGAGATTTCAGTTTATAAAGGGCGCGATTGTGATTAGCTGACCCATCCAACATCCAAGACATTTTTGAACCCGTCCAATTCACAAATATTGGATGAAAACGAAAGTCATATCTTCTCCAACAAGTATGGCCGCGATACTGACGTTTTTGTGACGTTACTACCGTCCAACATTATTTGACCAACTTTATTTGAAGCGATTGAAAGGAAATATTTGACCGTGTGACAGGGCCTTAAGGTCACAATAAGAAATAATTTTTAACCATTATTCCAGACAAGATAGTTGCCAAAAGTATTCACTGTATTGCAAACCACCTTTAACATAGTGAACTTTGTGAACAGAACTTTCCCAATTTTGTGAAGCTCGCAACGTGGTTTATTTTATGTATGATCAATAAACCCTTTTTATGTCACGTAGCATTATTAGGACAACGAAATTTTCACATAAATAATTTTGTCCTAGTTATTTTAGCGCCTTACGTACAACATATGCAGCTTGTCTTCATGGTTGTTATCAGTGCGTCTTTTTAAAGTGACGTCTTCCATTTGACTGCACCAATCGTGTATGGTAACTAAAACACCACAAGCCTGTGATTTGCGGATAGAACCGCAAGACACGTGGGAGTTAAAACAAACACTCACCGACTATGAAACAGAGCTGCAGATGTATACGTAATGTTCTGAAACAAACTTGGGCAACATTATTTTCGCGTAAAGTTCGTTTCCCTAAGCATTAGCATACTCTTTTTTTATATAAATTTTATGTGTATTGTATTTTATAACCCAGTCCGGACAAAGATAAACTTCCGAAAAGTTTGTCACGTCGCTATATTGTCACAAAGTATTTTATTAGTTTCATTTTACAAAAAAAAATATTTTTTCTTTACTTGCAGGGGCATAGCAGTTCAATACCTTACACATTCTTTATAATGTTTCAGGGAGTTGAAATAGTTTAACAGAGTTAAGTTAAATTATCTAATCATTTTTGTTACATTAAAATTGTATTTAAGCGTTTAGTGCTGACACAGTTTTATTTATGTTAATCATACATGTACTTTTTAATTGTATAGACATGGTAAAGTGTAATAGAAGGTGAAAGCTGCAATTTCGTTATAAACAAAGACACTAAAATAATTAATCAGGACTGTACAAGCATTAGTTATCGTGACCAACGAACTTGTGGGTTACTTAGTCATTAGGATGTTTACAGCAATAACAAACAGTTAATAATAAAGTGACATCATAACAGCATGATCTGAAATTTTGCCTCACGACCAACAGACATGAAACACATTTATGTGGGTTAGTTTCCAAATGGTGTAAGTCCAAAATGCAAATATTTCAGGAGAAAGAATTTAAAGTTTGTATCTGTGTTAAACTTAACGGATTCTTTATTTAATATGTAGTGCAATGGAAAAATGGAGGGGACTAGGACGCACACCATTTGGTAAGTATGAAGACCTCATTGCAGGCAATTCTGTAGTGGTGTAAGTCCATTTTCGATTTTTTGTGACTTACACCACTTGGAAACTAACCCACCCATTTAATACCATAAACAAAATACATTTTAAAGAAGTATCACACTGAAGTAATTGTATTTTACGACAGCATTGTTTAAATGTTTTAACTAGGCCTAACTAACTGTAATTTTTCATCATGCATCTTGGTGGAGACCATAAACTGGTTTCACAGTAAAAAATAAATAATCAGTAGTTCCATAAAGAAAAACCTTGTAATTCCAGTGGTCACAAAATTTATTTAAATTTATAAAACATTAAGTTTTGTAAATTTGACCAACAAAACTTACATTGTGTAGTATTATGATTCTTTTAGTAGCGGATATCAAAATTTTCTGAAATACAAAAAAAAATAATGTGTAAGAAAACATTCCTTTGCGTGCTATAGCTATACCAAACTAATGAGGTAAGAAGCATTACGGAAGTTTCCCAAGATTTTTCAAATATTTCCTTTTGTTACCAGAAGCAAAGTATGTACAATCTGCTGACATTATTATTACGTAGTTAGGAACGATAAAAGTCAATTTCGTGGGAAATAATATGAAATAGGATAATAAGCACATTTGAGTTGTAGTGCGCTCACACAATTCATATTTCATGAACTGTACAATAAGGGCCGTATCTATAAACAGCTTTCAAAAGCGCTGGTAGCAGACATTCACCTGGGAGCTTTCCAACTGCTCGCATCCTACAAACGACTTTCGGGAGCTTGCCAGCTGAAGGTGCTTCCACATCCTCTTTACTTTCATTAGATAGTACGCAGAATGAATAGAACATACCCAGCAAATTTCGATCGTATTTTCTGACATTTCACGTTTGTTGTTCATATCTGAGATGATGTTATTGTCTTTGGATTTAGGTTAGGTACATAAAAGCAATATTTGTTGTGAAGCTTAAATACGTTTAAAGTAGTATTTGTAAGGGATGTTTTCAGTGAGCGTAATATTGTGTTTGCATGGAGAACAGTACAGATTTCACAAATGCTTAAAACTAATGTTTGTATTATTTAATAAAGAAATACATAAAACGGAAATAAAAAAAACAACTATGGAACAACCTGTCACACGAGTCACTTCGTGAAAGTACGAGAACAATTTAAAAGTTAATCGTTTATTTTTACAGCTGACGTAATTATCGCAAGAAACTAACGAATATATTAAGATCATAAACACGTCACATAAAATGTGTACATACGGAAAACGTTTTCGTTATGTATTTACCGTCATTTTCGCACAATGCTGTTATTATTTCTACGCAAAATTCTCTCTTATTTCCGAAACAAAGGTACAAAAATTGCAAACATATACACGTACATTAACAATTTTGGTTTGTGAAAAGTCTCACCTTGTAGCAAACCTTCCATTTTATATTGCGTACACTTTAAAAGGATCTGGTATGCATAACAGTAGCTTCTGTTTATTGAAAACTTAAATACCTAAACTCGTTCCAATCAAGAATATCTTTTAAAATGTTGCATTTTCTTATGTAACGAGTATCGTTTGATAGGTTATTCCAGAGAAGATCCGCCGCCATTGTTATAAAGACACAATGAAAACAGCTGAACAGGCTTTCGAATCACCGTGTAAACAAAACTGTTTCCAGTGTTACGAACTTCTGAGGCACAATCCCTGACGCCGGAACATCGTACTTTTAACTGCGGCGCAAGAGATCACGCGTAACGAATTAGTAGTTCTGGATAAATATTTACTCATGAAGTTGGCAAATTCCATTATCTAGGATTCTCATTGAGAATTTTACCCATATTGCCTTCGCAAAAAGCGTAGAAATGAATTTATGTTTTCGGCGTTTATTTATATACCACGCACTCTTAATGCTTCCGCGCCTCTAGATACGGGGAGCTCAAGAAATGCTACGTCAGTGTCGTAACAAAGGAAAACCACAGGTGTATTGGAGAGCCTACATCACGGGCTGACAGGGGATGCATGTGGGATAAATTTTAATTCAACATTTGTAGGCGGAGCTCGCATTGCATCCTGCGTCACTTTGCTTGCCTTCTAAATGTCCGGTCGGTTAATTGATACGAATCAACACATTTTTCGTCAGCATGAGAGCATTTGGTTCGCCGTCGCCATGGAGCGGTCGCAACATGGCCGCTTGCGCCGACGCATTTGATGTGAAGCAATTACGTGCAAAGAACGAATTGTCTTCTGAAATAAGTACACTCTAAAAAGTCAGGTGAAGATATCCTACTTCTACAAGTGTTCTTTCTGTTATTGGGGATATGAAGTGTTAGTTTTCGTTCACACAAGCAAAACAGAACAGTCATTATAATTATAACACCAAACATTTATTTTTGTTTCATTGCTGCTTTGTATGTGATACACAAAATTATTTAATTCAGTAATAACTTCTTATGTATCTTTCTAGCTATAGTAATTAAAAAACTTATTTTTTGCAAACATATGAAAAAAATTGCAATTTTGAAGTTTCTTATGTTGAGATGTTCATTATGTTGCATTGGGAAGGTCACAAATAAAGTAATCTTCTTATATGCATAGCTCGAAATTGCAGTTTTACATGATGTTACACCAGTGAACGAGCACAGTGATAGAATAGAAGCAAATCACTCACATATGGGCCAAATGATCACGTGTGTATTCTGTACGCTGAACTATCAATTGAAGAGTTTAAATCCCTTACAATTAAAAGTCAATTTTGACACATACGGAGAGTTTTTGAGTGTTGTTGTACATATTACACCGAACCTTATTAATTTTAATGAAATAGTTTTTGATTCCGGTGGTAATAAGATTGTACCTACTACACCAGGAAACATTGGCTCAGTACGTTAACCACAAGATCACTTAAGGTTTATGATATGACAGTCACTTCTCTAACGTCATGTCAACCATTCCATTATACTTTGTTGAGGCACGTAGACAGTTCTACGGATATATTACGGTAATTAATGTCCTTGAATGTTTCTTGCAATAGTAGAGTTTATTATTACGATAATTGACATTACTTCATCGAGAAATGTTAGAATCGTTTACTTAAATATACTACAGAGTGCGGATATTTCAAATGTTACTTAGTGAAAATAAGTATCTTATACAAGTTTTGGAAGTTTCACTGCCGTGTAAGTGAGTTTTCCGAACCAGTAGTATACTATTGTATGTTACTAGTTTTTGTCCGCGATTCATTCCCGTGGTTTTCAACCTTTGAAAATTCTCAGTAGTGAAAATTGGTGTTAAGTGTCTTAAATTACAATTTTTAATAACTTTTTAAAGTTCCGAACACTCATTCCTTTGATTAAAAAAAATACTCGTCATTAGTTTATTTTGACATAGACTAATGTGCGGCAATCCTCGGCAAGCTTAAAGACTCTCTGTTGCAAAAAAAATTATAGAAAATCAGATTTTCACTAATTTCTATTAACTTTAAACTCGCAGGGACAATGGGGGAAATTATCGCGACTTTATGCGATGTTTAAATCTTAATCGAGTTATACTAATCTCTCTTTGTGAAGAATTTGAAATGTGTTAGTGTAACTGATCCTAACACAGGGTTCCTTACATTTTGAAATAATGCAAGTGGAAAATAACTGAGAAAAGTTACCGATTGAGGTTGCAAAACATTTACATGACTCCGTATTCGGTAGGACCCAGTTTCAATTCTTGGTTCCGATTACCCTTCTTTCGGTGTTCCATGGTTTCCCGAAGCCACTCCAGGCGAGCGGCGGGATGTTTCCAACATAAACATCAGAGTAAATTACTCTCATAATGTCTACCCTTGTGCGAAGTTGGTTTAACTTCGCTGTTACTTAGTCCTAAAGCCTAAAAGAACAAAGTATAAACAAACACAGACTGTGCCATTTTCTAGACTAAAATTAGTCGACATATACATACCTACCCAGTTGTGTCACACACTACATCCTTATAAAGTTAATAAAGTTAGTAACACTTGCTTCAGTGATGGTTTGCGGGAACGCATGTTTCACCCTACATTTTAATAGTCATCTTAGGTTCTCGCTTTCTAGATTGAAGACCAGATTTTTATCCGGCGAGCTCCAATATCCCACCACGTCAGCGTGTACCCCGTCTCAGTGTAATGGGTACTCTGGCATGCATTACGAGCGAAAGCGAGAGCGGTAGGGATTCAGCGTGTCTCAAGGCCAGCCATGTACACGGTTGGCAGTTTATTGGAACAGAGGAGACGTGCATCGCGGCGAAGCACGGTCTACTAGAGACCAGGGCCACGATTGAGGCTGTGACCACACTCCTTAGATTTCAAGACTGAAAGCAAGAAAGGACACAGAAAATCTTGTATACTGGATTATAGATTCTAGGAACAAACTGAAGTGTTTTGTAGGATATACGTCATTGGTTGAGAACGGTGTTGCGATGAATAAAACGCACAGTTACATAAAAGAACAACACAAATGAACTCATCGAAAAAACTTGTGGCTGCAGACAAGACTGTCACAATGAATACAACACAGAAGAAAATAGTAGGCCCCCTTCGACAATATACGCTACTTTTCGAGAACTGGTGTATGTTCCCATCTTTAGGCACACGAACAGTATGAATATCTAGAAAGCGCAGGCATTGGCTGCTGTCTCACGTAGCTGTGTTGACTCCAGTAAGGGCCTGAGCGACCCAGGTGGCAAGTAGTCGAACAAATCCAGTCTGTCCGATTGCTGAGATGTCAACGATATTCCCGCATCAGGCAAACCTGGCAGAGCCATATTCAAAGCAAAAAATGTACGCCAAACATAGCTTTCGGAGACTTTAGCAGAAAACTGTGCAACTCAGCCGAGTCAATGCCTCCATCTTCACTCTTCACAAAGATTACTGAATCCCCTTGTGCCAGGAAGAAAAAATTGGTGTCATTCACCCCCAATTCCTCAAAAACAAATATGTAGATTTTCTAAGGGTCGAAAATTTTAGTATCTAGAACGTAGAAGTTCCAGACTAAAATTTCCCGGCGGCGACGGTGCGCGATGACCATGTTCCAAATTCCGACGCGTACGTTCCGCGTTTTCCCAAGCACACGGTGTCCACACGCCGCAAAAACCAGCACAGTGTGGTAATTTCTCAATCTGAGAGGAAGAAATTGTGTGTATGTATAAATTATGTACGCCTATAATAATGCAGTTTGATTGACATTTTGAGTATAAGAGAATGAAAATGTTATGTGTCAGCGTAGATTACAGAGGGTATGAATAGTACATACGTACAGAAACCAAACTGAAAATATGAACAATAATGTAATCACAGAAATAAAGTGCAAACAGGTGATACGTAAAATGTAAAAAGCCGCGACAGAAATAAATAAATGCCTGTACATATATATGTAATATAAATATTTATATATTAACACATGAATAATTTTTATTTAAAATGTGATTAACATTAAACAAAATATGATATTCGATGGCCTTGTTCAAAAAATTAACAACTCAAAATTACCCGTTTTGGGTAAAATGCACATAGAAAGATTTTCGTTTCGCCTAAAAATCTCTTAATTAACATATTTGGTTGGTGTTAATTAGATGCTTAAGTACAGAGGCAACTATTTACGGTGTTCTTCATTTTACAAATGCAATGAAGGCACCTCAATAAATCAACCGCTTCTTCATACGACTGCGTTTTGTTATAGGGTGGGCTTGTGAACTTGCAATAACTGGTAGAGTAAATGAGAAGTTTGTGAAGCAGTTCAGTGATGGTGTGAATCCCTGATGTCTTCTTCGTAAACAATTCTCGGTAAGTTTGTTGTGTTTGTTTCTATTCTCTTGGACTTCCTCCGAGAGTTGGCCTATTAGGATAATGCGAGCAGGGATGACATCTTTTCCATGACGTAATAATCTATGTACACTCACCGGCATTGAAAACCAAGGATATCTGTTGACATTTAATTCCCTTGTGGTTTTTGAATATATATAAAATTTATTAATTTTGACCTTGAATACCGACCTTAGCACATCCAATCACGTGAAAATGATAGCATCAACAACAGTAATTCGTGCAGTTCTTCATGTCTGAAACATCTTCAAGCAGTATTTCCATAATTGGTGTTTCCAGTTTGCTGACGTGGTTAGTCAACAAGCAAACCTAGTTATTTTCGAAAATCTTCTAGCACCTGATTCTTATTCACGGCAACAATAATTGCATTGCCTACTCCTCATACCTGCCAGCTATGTATTTGCAGTCTGTAAGAAACATGAAGAATGCTTTAAACAAACGTATCCAAGAATGAAAAGGAGATAAACCAAATGCGAGAAAGTCTCTGTTAACAAATTTACCTCAAATAGAATGTAAGTTAATCATTTCGATCGGTTTCGCTCCGCTTCTTTGAGCAGTGGCACATGATGAAACTGCATTGCAAACTTTGTCATCTATCATGCAGAGAGTTAATGTAGTCCGTATCGTGACAACCGTGCCGCTGAGATGTTTTTGCGTAGGTTTCAGGTTACTGATTTGATCCTGTATTCTTCGTTTTTCACCCGTTATCACTTGCACTGTCTTTTAGCAAAAACCAATTTGATGCGTCGGCAAAATCGTGTTGATGTTGATGCAGGATTATGTCAGGTTTGCCTTCTATCTTGAAAAGTAACCAGTTGGATTGGCTCCATAGAAATCGAAACTAGACCGTCATCAGTTTGACAATCTATAGAAAATCTGTACCTATATCTGCTTTGTTCAGATCCATAATGTACCCAAGGAGAAGCCCCAGGTGACAGGTCGTGGAGAAATACAAGAATATGAGTAAATTTACACAAAGTTAAATGAAGTATATCTCCAAAAACGAGCGTACAATGTGTACCTATTAGACAGAAGTCATTGTCAAAGTATATGTTACAAAAGTCAGGCATAAGAATGGAACTGTGGATTGAATTATTAAAAATATCAGGAAAAACAGTATGACATTAAATCCAAGTTCAAAGCACTCATTTATTAATTGACTTAGTAGAAAGAGTAAACAAGCTTCCATAACTTTACTTATTTACAATGACAGAAATATGTTGACAGTTGTCTAAATCCATTTTCACTTTAATCATCTTATGAAAATCAAGGCACATAAAGATTTAGTCTTTAAACATTTTACCTGAATTGAACAAATTTTCCTCATTCAACAACTCAAAATATGGCAAAATATTCGAATGAACAATCGAATGACGTTTCACATTATATTTCCTTAAGCAAATAATTGTTTATTACAAAGCACAAAATACTAACTAATAAGGTCATGAAGCAATAAGTTTATTAATTATGTACCAAATATTTAGTACAAATCTCGGGCCAGATTCGAAGCAGTTGCTAGAACTTTTCATGCTCAATACGAGTGATCAATACCATGAAACTTACGAGTAAATACGCGGTAAAATAGAGTCCGAATGGGCGCAAGGAGATGCATGACAGCGAGAAAAAGGTAATGCAAAGAAAATGCTAGCGAACCTTAATTACTGCAATAAATAACAAAAGGGAAAACCTAAAAGATTATTATCAAAAGATAAACAGTCTTAATGACGAGTAAAAAACCCAAAGGTTAAAAGTATTAGATAAAATAATCCGTGATCATTATCCTTGACAATTATGATAATAAGGGGAGCTTATTAAATTTGGAATAAACATACAGACATTTACTAAAATTGTATAACTAAGAAAAAAACACTACTCCACACAGTGGAAGGTTACCTAATATACCTCGCTGACCTGCAGTGGGATGGGAAAGAGGAGAAGTCTGTCGCCCTTGCTGCCAGCTGTCCAAGTGAAGCCAGCCTACCTACCTAGGCCGATCGGCCGATCCGACCTAGTAGGGAAGGGGAGGGGAAGTGGCAGACAGCAGTAGAGAAGTGAGGGAGAGGGGGCAAACAGGAGTAAAGGGGTAGGAAGGTGTGGGATTCAAATAGCGAGGATCTCATCTGAAGTAATCGATAAAGTTGACATCGATAAGTTCGTATGAAGTCACCCACAGGATACAATAGCAACCCCCATTTTATCCAAAATTCTAGTTCAGTGTTTTCAGATGAGTCTGCTGTCATTAGAACGTATTTTTGAACTTCTGCTAATCTTTTGATTATACAATTTATAAGAGGTTATAGTGGAACTTCTGCTGATATATATGTGACAAGTATTCCTAAAGGACAACGTATAACTTTAGCAGTTCTCACATTATTGTAAGAAGGATAACGATAATTTAACATTTTGCAGTTGTTACGAATAATATTACATTGGTGGGTTAAGATGTTTGGTCAATTAAAGCCAGTACTTCATCTGGAGAAATCTGTGCCCTGCCTAGTTTTTTGAGGAGAAGTATGCATAAAGTGTACATTCTTGCACCTCTCTGAGGCGAGGGAGGCACTTACAACCTCCCGTACAGTTGCAGTTGAATTTCTCTTACCTATTGTCACAACTTCTCTACCGTGGTAAACGGTAGCTCCTCTTGACTTTGTACTTAAGTAGACATTTCACTTTTGTTTCTTTTATTTACTTTAAACTGCATTTAATAAAGGCCTGTTGATGCCTACCACGTTAAATTTGCGACGAACTAGGTGCTGATTGTATGACCTCAAAAAAGTTCACACTCACCTGAAACCATGAAGAATTATTTGCTTTAAAACAATCGCCATGTCTTGATGATTTCTTCCACCTTTCTTCACGTTTTTTTACAAAATATCTTACGAATTGTCTTAAATAGCAGATATCGATTCATGGAACAGTGCGTGTTCATCAACTTATTGCAAAACGTGCGCGAGTAAGTGTCAAACTTTGCTGAACTTGTACCTAGCACAAATATCACTAATTTGAATGGGAAATGTTTAGCGACATTGTACTAAAATGTGAATATCTGTTCAGTGCGAAAATATGCGCAAGATTTTTTTCGCCATTCACAAAGTCTGTAATTCCACTTTGGAGCAGAATGCGATTTCACCTTGGAATATCATGGAATAATAAATTAAAAGTCAAATTCTATCTGCAACTGTATACAATAATATATGTTTTGCATATTCATAATTTGAAGACTCTGCTTCGCGTAGGCTGCACACACGTGTATGCGACAAATTGAAATGAGTTCTTGAAACTGCCGTTAAATTACTCATGATATGTCTACTGGCCAAGCAAAAGCAAACATTTAGTCTAGCAGCGCGCAGTGCTACTACCTCTGCGTGTATGTTGTAACATATTCTACACACATCCAACCTTCGTACCCAGAAAACAATGTCACTTCTACAAATTACGGTTATTCTACTATGGAAATATGTGATGCTTACACACGTATGTCTTTTTTGCAAAATTTATATTTGTCCACCTAGATTGCGAAAGTATCACACTGTTCAGCGGTTGGATTCGGTACACTTCGCATGTTTCAATACCTTGAGATCCCTCTCTCAGCTTTAAACATTGAAATGTTCCCGCGAAGTGTGCCGTCTATTTTCTTGCTGAACCGCACAGTTCGCTGCTATTGTAGACAGAACTTGCGCACCATCCAGTTGTACACAATATAGTCTTTGAAAATTCCTGGGAATTCTTCGGCGAGGAGCGCCATAATTCTTACCAATGGGAGACTCTTATAGCATATTGTCACTGCTGTATTCATGCTCGCACCGACCCCCGCGAGCCACAGCAACTTCGTTGTAATGAAATGGGGCCAATTTCCATCGCATCACCGCGGGAGAACGATGTTTACACCAACAGAGTCACACATATTAGTAATAAAAGGTCAGAAGTTATGAAGGATATATTTATAGCACGTCTCAGCGGAACTCTGATGTGATTGGCTTGCCAATAAGAATAATGCATTGGTCTAATTGGCTTCTGTGTCAGCCAACCCCACCGACCTTATCTGATTGGCTAGTGTTGTGTCAAATCGCATAATTGTGTAGTAGAGATACATGTTTAAGATTTTCTGAAGAGCTTATCTCCATGATTTACTAAGTTTGTTTTCTAAATATGTATTAATTATATTAGTGTGCTTACCTTTCTCGATAGCTATCCTTGTTCTCGATATGAAGTTGTTATTGTTGGTTGTGGTATGTCCTGTTTGAGATATACAGCCTGATGTTCCCCTTATGAAATTGTCCCTGACGACCTACAGTATCATCAATTTCCCTTATACAGAGTGTCCCATAAGTCCAGTCTCATAGGAAAATCCGGTCTCGTAAGACAAGTTAAATTATGTGGCAGTAATGAAATGTTATTTTGAATAACAACATTACTGCTCCATGCCACTTCATCCAGCAGGCCACGGTACATCGTGTAAAAGCAATTTGAAACAATCATATACGCATGTACAAAGCACATCACGGCCATCAATTTGAACATTTTCTGTCGTAATGACACATATGGAAGTGAACACACTGCTGTTGTCTTACGCCAACACACCGCATCAGTTTATATTTCCCTATGAGACGGGACTTACGGAACAAATTGTGTATCACGAAAAATATTGTCATTACAATTTCAGTGGCCGATTTTACTCCGGCAAAATTAGGTTCTCTACAGCAGACATGACAGCAGATATCACTTAACTAACCGCACAGAGAGCCACAAGCGTAAGACGCAAGTGCTAGAGATGTATTGATGACGCCTACATTGTAAGGAACTAGCGTTTGCATGTCTCGCTTGACAAAGTGCCTCCCGGCACAACTAAACACGTTGGCGGACGCATGCCATGAGTTTATATCTATCGTCTAGAATGTACATTGTTCCACTCATACGCCTAATCAGGCACTTCCTTACGACGCGCTTCTAGGGAATTTGAAGAATGGGTTGGATTGCTTTGATAGCAGCCAATACTGTGCTCCGCGTCACCTCGTGCCTCTATATGCACATATACACTATCAGACGCATAATTAGCTTCCAATGCAAGCTCGCATTGATGTGGGTGGTTTCATTTCACTCAGCACCAGCCACGTATCCCTCTTCCCCAAGTTAATTACCGACTTTAATTACACGGCTACGAAGAGTTGCAGTTTCGGGAGCCAAGACGAGCAACTCAGGAAATCGATTCCAGACATCTGGCAGCTGACGCGGTTGGGCTAAGCAGCACGCCAAACACGAACGTTTTTGAACTCCTGGCTTCTGAAGGTAAGGTAAGGTCATGTAAGTGGGGCTGAAGTCTCTTCAACAGCGAGCTCATTAGAGACGGCGATCCACAACTCAGCATAATGGCATGAACTGGCAGAAGATCCAAATATGATTTTATTGAACCCGCGATATATTTGTCTATAGCATTTTTAGGAAACGATGGAAAATCATAAATCAGTTCGGACGGATCCAGAAATTTAAATTGGATCCTCCCGAACGTTTCAGCTGTACGTAATACCTGGGATGATATAAATTAACAAGTTCAGTCACATGGAACATAATTAATGGCTTATTTAAAATATTTTGTCAGTATTGACACTATCAACTATTTTGTTTGCCCACCACAAAATAGTATTTTTGTCATCAATAATTGCTGTAGTAACCAAAAAATTAATTTGAGTTTACCACAATATAGTTTGTCTAGGAACTTTTTATTATAAAATGTTTCTTTCAGTGCATTTATAACACTTACATGTTTAGATTTTGGCGAAATTAATCGAAATTCAACTATTTGAATATTTACCGTAACTCAAGGTATCTGAAAAAAAGACTTTTAAGAGTTTGACGATTCTCGGTATATATTTATAAGTAAGTTAGGTAAAAATTACTTCAATGTATTTATTTAATGCACTTCTCATATTTACTCAGTGACGACCATATAAAGAGATAAATAAATGAACCATTCATACGAATTTCAACTAACACGGAACACATTTCGTACGTATTACAGTGAGAATAACTTTTTTTTTTAATTTTGCTTAAACGATATTCAATGTTTTTATAAAGTGACCATTTGAACTTTTCTTGATTACATAAAACATCGGACTACAATGTTCCACAATATATTCTGACTTAGTACACAATTTTTACTAAGTAAGGTTGCTTAAAATAAGTGTAATTTTTTATTGCTGCGAATTTACATATTTTAAACCTGTGCCTGCAAAAGCACACAAGAGAGAATTATTGTAGTGTTATGAAAATATTTCAAAAGAAAGTATCGAAACTGTTTTGTAAGTAACGGCTGTTGTTGGCTCCGTTTCCAGTGTGTTCTAGAAGTTGTTTCTGTAAGGTAATGTCCCAGTCATTAAAAAAACACCAGGACGTTTCTCGGGAATCTGCTATTGTGCGTTTAGAGAAGTGTATTAACTAAATACATTGAAGTAATTTTTACCTTACTTATTTATAAATATATACCGAGAATCGTCAAATTCTGAAATGTTTTTTTTTCACATACCTTGAGTTACCGTAAACATTCAAATAGCTGTATTTCGATAAAATGAACAAGAAATGTACTACAAAACACTCAAAAGTCGTCACTTTAATAAGTACTTTACGTATAGGCGAAATTTATGAAATTCTGGAAAATCCTTATAAACATTCAATTAAAATTTTTTCAATTGGCAGCCATTTTTTAAAATATAAACAGAGGATGAACAAAATATCAAGCTAAATTACTAAGAACTGTGCGCGTACCAAGTTCCATAAAATTCTGAAACATTTTTCCTTAGCTATCTCGTGTGATCAAAACATGCTAAGGTAGCTACTATTTTGGAAAACAAACAGGCCATAAACAAAAAAAATCAGGTTAATTCACTAAGCACTGTGTGCGTACCAAGTTAGAGTAAATTCTGAAGAAACAAATTGTTTTTCAAATATTTCGTGTGGTAAAGAATGTTAAGATGCCTACCATTGTAAACACGGTATTAACAAAATACACAAAAGTCACGTAAGGTTACTTACATATATATATATATATATATATATATATATATATATTCCTCGGTACTGATAATAACACACAGCCAGAAATACGGACGCATTAAAAATAGTATGGCAATGAGAATGAATGATCAAATAGAAACAGGAACACAACAAGAAGGGGAGGCCAGGGCATATTACCCCCCCTCCCTCCTCTGAATCCTTGAAGCAGAGGCAAACCTTAAACATCTACCTGTCTACATACAGAAATTTCACGTGTATTTTATTTTATAACTTATAATATGTAATATAAAGTAATTTTATCAAAGTAAATCTCTTATTACCAAATATATTATCAGACTACCTTCTTTAAAATGAAATTATATATACACGCCCAATAAGTGTGATGAAATTGGGTACATGTGCACAAAAAAATTAAGGGGACACACGCATACACACATCAACATACACAACACTCACCAATACACACACAGACTGAAAGGTGTTCTCACAAGCCTACATTTTTCTTCAGAAATTAGGCGAAGAACACATACATGTAAAATGTTTCGTGTATTAAAATAGAAATGCGTATACCAGAGACTTTGTCAAAATGTTATAGACGAAACGCGGTACTGTAAAATAATGGACGAAAATTGTTCCACACATTTTAAGGATCTTGTTTTCAAATACATTTATATTTTTTTTATTTCTCTTGTCAGGTGGTTTAACCAGAATTTAGGGGCAAAATAATTTCGCGAAAATGTTTCTTTGCAAACTAGACTACACTTACATTCATGTATTTCAGGAGCCCTCCTCTGCTTATTGGCCAAATTTGCTTTGATTACT
This sequence comes from Medauroidea extradentata, assembly GCA_003012365.1. Classification (NCBI taxonomy): domain Eukaryota; kingdom Metazoa; phylum Arthropoda; class Insecta; order Phasmatodea; family Phasmatidae; genus Medauroidea; species Medauroidea extradentata. The sequence continues at coordinate 21,368 of PNEQ01096813.1, read as the reverse complement.
GAGAAGTACTCTTAAGATCTGTAACTCATCTGTCATTGGTGTTCCTTGAAAGATTTATGCAATTGCGGTGTGTGAAAAACTGAATTGTTTTCTTTGATAACCGCCATTCCTAGCGAATGTTGTTGAATCATAGAAAGAAGGTATTCAGTGATTCAACAATATTTGCTAGCTATGGCGTACATCTAACAAAACCACTCAGTTTGTCATCCGTTATGTAATGGACGTCAGCTCAAGTTATTAGAAATATCAAATTATTTTTGCTAAATTAGAGTATACCTACTCTAAAGCCTAATTGAGTACTTGAAATCAAATACGTTTAAACAGAGAAATCTATAAATTTTTAAAATCACCTTTGATATTCAGACAATACTTGTAGTTACGAATACAGACAGTGTGATTGGTGTTGATGTAACAACTTAGTTTTACTAGTGCATAACTAAACTCGATATATAGGACTAAATTGAAATTCGAACAATAAAAGTAAGGCTAATTTATAATTGCATTGTTGAATGTACGTTAAGTGTCTATATTTTCGGTTTATTAATATATCCGTTTGAAATAAGTGCATCAGCGTAATTAAAATTGTGAAATAAGAAATGTGTATGCCCGTAAGTTATAAGGATAGTAGTAATAATAATTTAAATAATAATAATATGTGTGTGTTAGTGGGAAATTGTTGTACGACGACGTTTTATGCTCACAATGTGGCAACACAGTAGAAAGAAAATCCCCTCTTTCGCTCCAAGAACACGTAAGATATTTTTTAAAAGTGTGATACGTAGAGTGAACCTAGAATCATGTTTGGACTGCTCGGGATCTGAACTTGCGACCATACTACGATGGCCAGAACCGTGGAAGTAAGATATCCATGGAACGCAACATGAGACCCACTTCGTGCAGTGTTGCCACGCTGTGCACGTAAAATGTCGTCGTACAACATTTTGCCACTCACATTTTCGTCTCCAGTTTAGCCCCAAGATTCGCGTGGTATGCGTATCATGCAGAATTGTGTGGACATCTAGAGTGTGTTTATATATATAGGTATTTACACCTTAAATTGTATTTGCTGAAGTTAAAGGAAACATGGGATCATAAGTTGTAGCTATTCTTTGTTTAGGAACATACTTTACCCAGAAACGGATCTACTTAAAACACGTCAAATCTTCCGCTTCAAACATATCTCAATATAAACAGCAATCATGCTATCTCCAGTGCACGAGGTTCATGTCAGCACGTTACACTCTGCACTTTATGCAATATATTTTAAACTGAGTCGTGATGGTGTTTCCTTGCCACAAGATGGAATTTAATGCCATAGTCATGTAAGTTTAAATTGTGTTCAATTGCAAACACAGACACGATCGTGGTTCTGGGAAGTATATGCGAGGAAATGTTAGACGTATCTGTACAATTAATATAAAATAATTTCGTAATAAAACTACACGGTAGTGTTTAAAAGCTAAGCTTAGTTATGTTTGAGAATATATATAAATAATATATAACCCCCTTCTTTGTATTCTTCGACCTCATTTTCATTTACCAAAGAGAAAAAGGTGAACTACACAGAGAATGACAAAGTTATGAATAATTTATGTGGATTAGTGTATAACGATAATTTGTTATTTATGACAGTACGCAGAGTATGAATGCCTGGACTTCTGTGCCGTACATCTTGACACAGCCACGTCCGTTTTCTTAAGTAATTAAAAAACAATAGTATAATAATTGAGAAATAATGCGTGCTTTGTAAAACTAGTTTACGAAAAAAAAATATAAGCAACAGATTTTCTGACAAAACGCATGAACTTGAATGCAAAAAACCATAAAAATTTTTCGTACAAAGACATAATGAAAATATTTTGCTAGGTATGTACTCTGTAAGGGCTAACGCAACAAGACCGTTACAACTGCTAAAATACTAGCTGTGTAATATACGAGAGCAAATATAAGACTAGTAGAATGACTTAAACGTTTATGACACACAGATACATACAAAGAAACACACACACATATACATATGTATGTATGTATGTATGTATGTATGCAGATTCAAAAAGGCGAGGTTCAACGCAAATTAAAAGTTAAAAAATAATTTTTGCCTACAAAGTTGTAAGATATATCTGGGTCGATAAATGCAATTTATATGGTGTAAAAAATTACTCTTGCATGGGAATGTTCGTTTATTTAGATCCATCAAGAGTACACTTGTCGGTATTCAGCTTTATTCACCTATCATTAGCTTATCATCTGCAGTGACAAAAAAATTATTTTCGAAAAATGGAGTAACTATCCAATTTATTTAATTTTTGTAACTTGTATTTAATAGTTTCTATTTAGATAACTAAAGTTACAAGAATCTTTATCCTGGCGTTTAAACAATGATATTGCGTGTCACGCGTTTTTTACGCGAAGCACTGCGAACTTCGTCTCTACAGGCATAGGCTATGGCAGTCAGTTGATGTGAAAACTTATTTCTCATAATCCGTAGATATGACACACAGATAATGTGGAATGCTATTGAAGATTAAGTATTGAACTGAGTAAATTTATTTTTGCTAATGAGAATGATACCTAGAAAAACAATTTAATATTTTCATGATTCTTCCGAAATAATTCCGCACTAAATGCAACCATGTAAAGTAATAATACCGTGCGTATTTTAGGTTTTAAATTATTGAGCTTTAAAAACTCTATACTTTCAAATGCAGCCGTAAACATTGAAAACACGTTCTTATTGGCTAACACGCGTATAACGAAATTGGACAGTTGTCTTCGTTTGCCGCCCGACCCCTATGCATTTTAGTAGGTTTTGTAGTTTTGCACTGACTTAACAAACTGAGCAAATGTAATAAACCCGGTTACTTAAAAGTTAACTCGTAAACTTTGCTCGTTGCTTGTACCGTTGCAGTTGAAGATTTTCTTAGTTAACAACGAAGTTTTCACAGGTACTGAGTTGAGAAGAGTGAAGACAGCAAGATAGCTATCGCACATTGCGATGTTTTAGTGATAGGTTTGATTATGTCAGTTTTATTCAAACTCCGGAGTGATGAGAACTTACTACGAATTAATTTTATTGTGTCAAATCCGGTCAAGAATAATAAATTTTGGTTTAAAGTCAACCGTATGAAGGTCACATGCATCCAAAAAGTGAGCCTACCGAACTAACAGTTCGAATGTGTTTAAGCAAACCTGCTGGCTCTTACGGACTTGTGATCTAGCGTTCCGATTACGCGAGTTGGGAGAATAATATAACACATTAAATTATTATTTTCAAATCAATTTTTATTCCCAATTACTGTTACGTTTCTTGTGAGCGACCATGAAAACTGCCGTATCAGTGTTGTTACCTATTGACGCATTTCGCGAAACCCCGCCCAGCTCTCGAATTATCGGCCAATCACAATTACTTTTGAATTCACCTATTGGATAAGCCATTCCTACAGGCATGCACTGGAACAGCAAAAACACAATAAATTGAACAGATGTCAAGATTTGGTCGCAACTTTTAACTTACAAGAACGTGTTTATTTAATGTTTACCGTTTCGTGCTATACACAACACACTGATATAACCACTGCATGCATAAACTATACTTCTGTCGCTAATAGCAGACTGTTTCAAGTTTCGTTTTTTAGAAACCACGTAGTCCGTCTTGTATTGTCACACGGCGCGGTAGTAATTATTATATTTGGAATAAATGTCATTGTATTGCTGCACAAAGGAGCTAATGTACACACTTATTACTATTCGGAGTACCATCCCTACCTGTTCTTACCACACAAACAACTGGATTTAACGAAATTTCACGAACTAAAGTTAAGTTTCTGTAGAGTTAACGTAAGCAGACATGCAATAACAAGTCCAATGACGTCACATGGACATCAACGTGACGTCACCAGTTTTTACCGAGCTAAATTAAATACAATTTTTACTTACGTTTTTCTCGAGTTGTACTGACGCATATAAAGAATCTGTGGTAGAGTTATTCATACCATTAAACGAAATTTAAATAAATATGTAATTAAAAAATAGGTAACATCCCCATTTTCCTAACCGGGGTATAGGAATGTTAAGAAAGTAAGTATGGCCTACAGTAATATTATTTTCCATACATCAGTGGTATCGTTCGAAAACATGTTTCGAAAAAGTTAAAAATATTCGCTGATGTAATTAGACATGTCTATCAACATTGCTAAGTATTTTCTCTGATTACAATTTGAAGCGTGTTAAGTGTATCACACTATGCATTTATTACTGTTAAGAAATGGTGTATAAAGTATAATCATATGCGACCCTTTAAAAAGGGACAGGACAAGTATCTATTATCCTACATACGAATGCTTTTGCGATGAAATATCTCCGATTTACTTTATTTGTATGTTAAATTACCTCGACATGTTTCTATTGTTATATGTAGTTTTGGCTTGGCCACTAGCCAGTAAAATAAATATAGTGGTTTGGTGCTTGGTGCATCATGCACAAAGTAATACTATGCTTGTTATTAGTTGACACAAACTACGTCATTTAATCTGAAAAAACTAATAATTGTTCGATTAATAAAACGTGTACACTCTAAACGGGAAACTAAGAATATTCACATTTTCCCAGTGATTTTCCATTAATTCAAATATCGGAATTAGTGAAAAATGGCACGTTGCAACAGCGAAATAATCTCACTAATTGAATCCGATATTTTCACAAATTAAAAAGATAACGAAATATACTTTTGCCTAGATTTAAAAAAAGCGTAATTTTACATAACAGTATACATATGATTAATAGTAAATAATTCTATAAGTTCAAAAAAGCAAGCGCTAAAGTGAAATAAAGGAATATTTTCGGTAATCGAACCCACGAACTCTGCTACGCCACCAAACACACCACTTACTATCCCAATGTGTACACTTCAATATGTGGATACCCTGAAACAATCTTTACAATGTTGTTGATCAGTAATGAGTTATATTATACACAGATTTCTTAAATTTTAATTGTTTTCATAGTTTCTGTATTTGTGCCATATATGGTTTCTTTTATAAATACATACTACGACAATTTTTTACAGAAATGAACATTTTCTAGCTTATTAATTGCACTTCAAAGCCCAATTTCGCATAAATCGGTTATATACAAGAAACTAAAACTAACTGATTTTTAGAAATTAAATAATTCACATTGAAAAACGAATCACGGTGTACAAGATATACGTAAAAAAGCTTTGAATACATTTTGTATTTTAAAAATAATACATTTTATTTAAATAATTGCAAATGTTCTCAATTGTATTTAAATATTTAAAAAAAAATTATTACGTGGTTTTTATACATGTCTTGACCTGAATCGCGGAACTTTTCGTGAGTCTGATATATTTAATTTCTGTAAGTCAATTGGTTTTATTTTATTGTATAAAACAGATTTATACGAATTTGGGGTTTAGCCTGCAGTTATACAAAACCACGAAAGCGAGGAAATGTTCATCACTGTAAAAAATATTCAAAGTATATATGGCTACATAATAAACCGTACCTTGTACAAATATAAAAGTCAGTAAAACAGTTTATATTTTGTGTCACCTTCGTCCTTAATAATTAACTTAGTGTTTTTAGTAGGGTGTGGATTGTTCAAAGCAGCTTGACTCCATAGTGAGAACCAAACCGAAAATAAATGTTACTAAATGTCGACTATCCACAACAACCGAACAAGAATACTGAATACTATGTAGGCCTACTGTAAATATTACTGCTCATGTAAGTGTAACTCATTAAAACACATAAATATATTAGAAATAACTAGCAAACAATAATTAGTAGCATGCTATCTTTGGAAATGGCGGTACGTTGTTCATTGCGTGTAGACTAAGACCATGTTAAATTGCTGATATGGTGTTTTAGTTACTGATTTAAATTGAAGTTTTAAAATTACAGGTAAAAAATTATTATTTATTCCGATTAAACCGTGGAATATACTTAAGAGTGCGTGGTAGATAAATAAACACCGAAAACGTCAATTGATTTCTACGCTTTTTTCGAAGCCAAAATGGATAAAATACTCAATAAAACTCCTAGATAACTATATTTGCCAACTTAATCCATAATTACTACTTCATTACGCGTGATCTCTTGCGCCGCAGTTAAATGCAAGAGGTTTCGGCGTCAGAGATTGTGCCTGAGAAGTTCGCAACGCTGGAAACAATTTTGTTTAAAAAGTTGTTTGGAACTATTGTGTATGACTGCTATTGTTTTCTTTTCGCAAATTAGCTTCACGAAACCTTAGCTTTTAGCGTTGAATTATGTACCACGCCCTCTTAATAATTCAATGTGTTACCCCAATCTGTTGTTTATCACACTTTTATCAGTCACCACTGTCAAAACAGCAGATTCGTCATTAAAAAACTTTGCAAATTATAGAAACTGTGAAAATTTTACCAATCTAATTTAGAGTGTAACCCAGCGTTGTTAACATAATATTGAAAACAGGATTATAATCAATCTGTACTTGGTCACTGTTCAGAGCTTCGTAGACTAACATTAAGAAGTTTTCAATTATACTTGAGAAAATGTAATCTTAATATTGTTTTTATAGTAGCGATGCTCCCGCTGTACTGACTTTGCAGAAAAACCGAATAAACAGTATTTTTATTTACTTTCTTACAGGGCTACAAAATTCACACGCTTCGTCCTGACTTATTTTCTGGCAGTACACTAATTATTGCTGACGCTAGGATCGCGACGATTCCGTTCTCATACCATTCGCCTCCCACCATAGCGACCTGGGTTCTACTCCCTGTTGAGCGGGAGAGGTGGCGTAACGTTGGACTCGCATTCGGGAGTACCCGGGTATGAATCTCAGCTCCGGCCATCCTCATTTCGGTTTTCCATTGTTTCTTGAAACCGCTCCAGGCGAATGCTGGGATCTTAACAAAGGTCATGGCCGACTACTCTCTTCGCTCCTGACACTGCACTATGTTGTGTGTCAACGTCTCTTAATATCGCGCTGTCGACAAGACGTAAAACCCACTTACTTACTTACTTACTCTATTCCTGGTTGGGTCGTTTCAAAATTTCGCATGTATAGTAACGGCTACTGAGAACCTGATATTTCTGGTTCTAGTGTAGGTGGCTGTTAGGCTCTGAATGGCTTACATGATTTTTATGTTTTCACCCGTAATCACCATCTACTATTAGTTGTGGCAGTTGCCACGTATTAGGAAAAGTTGCCAAACATTTACTAATATGGCTGCTGGACACAACTACCATCGCGTAAAAGCGACGCAGCAACCAATCAGAATAATATTAAATGTAATTTCGTAAAGCATGCACGAACTGAGATACAAAATTCACTGCGAAAATCGTCTTCCATGTGTATCTTTTTTGTATGATATTAAATTATACTAAATGTAAAAGAACTTGTTTAAAAATTATCTAAATATCGCTTTGGAGAATGCTACACGTGCAAGGCTACTTCACTTTTGCTGTCATAATATGTCATTATTTATTTCAAAAAGCGCATCTAAACCAACTACCAATAAATGCATTTCTCCGCTTCTTACGTGTAACTTAACTCACAAAATTGTACACATTATTCAAAAGGATTGAAATCTGAATCTGCTGAAGCTACGTTTTTGTTTACTTCGTGTACCTGCAATAGGAACTACTATTTATGAACAACACTGTTATAAATAACTGCAATTTGCCACCTGCACGACATTGTTGGATAATTGACAGCCAATCAGAGCCCACCAGCCACCTGTACTGTTGCCAGCAATACTAACTCTCCCACGCCCTTAGGACAATGGGTCCGAGTTTCTCGTCTATCGAGAGAATTATTTTCATAAACCCAGAGAAGAGCCGATAACATGATATTGCCCGTAACTTTGTTGCGAATTGGTTTTACTATGTAATGTAATTTTTCGAGACAAACGTTATACATATATTAGCTAATTGATCAATTAAATGGAAATTTCGTTAATTAACTAACTAGCCACCACCATGCTGTATTTTGTATCTATAAAATCAGTGTAAGTAGTAAAAACCAGTTGTTACAAAGTTTAAAAGCGATTTTACGATATCGGCTGCCGTTTGTGCTTTAAAAAATAATTAGCGTCAAACATGTAGAAACTTGGGTCCAATCCCTTAAAATAAATCCTCGCCGTGCGCATGAACGGTGTTAAAGAGTGTCACGCGTGTTATTATTACATAAAACTCCCTAAATTAATTTTACTATGTTTATCTACGAAACCAAATTACACTTGAAGCCAAGTTTCTATAATTTTGTAAGTTAATCACGCTTGTTGAAAACATAATATTTGGCCACTTAAAATGGCTAAAAACAGCATTTTTAGGTAGCTATTAAAAGATACATGAAAAATTCGCGTTATTTTCTAACAGCTGACTAGACTCCAATTGACTATAGGCTCGTTCGACGTCTCCCGTTGGCCGATATTGTCGTGACTTACCGCGGAGAATGCTTACACTGTAGAGAGGCCAATCTCTGTAAAGACGTAACACACGTAAATGACAACACATAAAAGTTCGAGGCCGATTGTATCGCAGATTATGATCTGTTATGTATAGGAAAGTGAAGTTTAGTCCGCTACCAAATGATAACAAGAATTTTGCATGTCTATAGCTAATACTCCGAAAATACTACGTGACTTCCTGAAGTGCAAAACGAGATGCGCGCGTTGGCATTTCATACTAACCAAAAATAAAATGTTAGAGTCACAGCTTAGAGTCCCATAGGAAAACGACTGCAAGGCGAGCCTTGCACGCCAATTTGGAGCGCCGCGAACAGAGGTGATACGCTTCTCGTCGGGCGTGGTACTCTGGCTCTTATCGCTCCGCTTTCCCACGCGTCAAATGTGGAAATTTGAACCAGGTACGCAGTGTCAGTCGATGTTGTTAGCCAGAAGGTTTGCTCGGGGATCACCAATATCCTTTCTTAGATTCCGCTACTGCTTCTCTCCTTTACTGCCATCATTATGTCTCACAGTTTACGGACCAAACTGGAGAAGGTAATTTTATATGTGGTTGAGTTACAATGTTTATATTCTCCACCAATCGCGGAAGGCTCACCGTGATGGGCAGGCCACCTGCATGACTTTAACCTGTTGCACTTAATTTTCGTAAACAATTAACTCCGTGTGAAGGGCTCTATTCATTAAGGGGGCTGAATGAGTTACGTATTTAGCGCTATCAAAGCCTCTCTAGGCCATGCACTGAAGGCGACACCGTAGGCATCACACCTCTCTCTAGCGTCTAGGTGCAAGTCATTGGTCTGGCGTGTAGTAATTGTCGTTAATGTTACATGCAATGGGACAAAATAACGTACTGTACTATTATGGACATTCGACTTTGCATCTTCATCGTTGTGCGTCTAGTCTATTGTCAGTGACGTTGAAGTAATCCTGTCTTGTGTCCAACATTGTCTTCGTCTCAGTATTGTCTGTGTTGTCTTTATTGTGGTGTCCTGAGTCTTACATATTATTTGGGTTGTCTTTAAACTTTTATTTTTGGGATGTTCCTTTTCTTTTCTTTATTTTTTGACTAATTCCTTACGGGATCTTTCATGTGCTGTTGTTTTTATTTACGAAAGCGTTGACTGCAGCCAAACGAGGCTTGTTCTCATTCCTTTGTTTTTGTTTGTTGTTTTCTTAGTCTCATGCTAAGAATTCCGGAGTACTTATATCTACAATATTACAGTACGTATGATTTACGAGATATTCAGTGGTCACCCTGTCATTTTGTGACTGTGTGTTGAAGATAAAGGTGTAATGTTTTTTTAAGATTCTTCGCCAAGTATTTCATAACGTAAATTGACCGCGAAACACCTATTTCGACCATTTCGGTTAATGAAATATGGTTTTATGTTAAGTGGTTTACCTGAAATCGGTATATGTAGTTTACGAATGGAAGTGTATCGCCGAAGCTCCGCATACCTCCGTTGTCCACTTAAAAAATTGGTACACGTTTTTTTAACTGCCACTGAAATTCCTTATCGATCATTGTATTTACCGCAGCTTTTATTTCAGAATTATCTCTCTAAATGTTTTGCATATCATATATCTGAAAACTTGTTGCAAATAAAAGTCGTCCACGTGGAATACCTACAGCATATTTTTGTCTTTTACCGTGTTTCTGTGTGCGTGAACGGATTTGGTTTAAAAGTGTGTATACCAGGTTAATAAGAACTCAGTGCAAGTGTATTCTTTAGTAAAAATCTGCCTCACGGATACGAAATCACCGAATACAAAGACTGAACTGGGATTTCCTCACGGTTGTTTGAAGTTTCCATTTCTCTAATAGGAGAAAATTTTCCGACATACGAATTGTATGATGTTTGGCAAGCTTTGGTATCTCCGTGAATAGTAACAGGTCTTCGTGACGCGACTTGGATTGTTTTCTGTAAATAGGAAGAACTAATGTAGTAAGCAAAAATCTCTACTTTACTAACGAAAACTTGTAAAGCAACAGTATTAGGAATATGTATATTCGCTTTGTTGGCCACGGTGTCTCAGGTAGAATATTCAAGAATAATAATTTTTGACCCAATTATTTTGTTTTATAACTGCACGTTCGCAGTTATATGTAAATATGGTACAGAACGTAACATAATCAGTACCAACAAACAAACCCGGCGAAACAGCCAACTAATAGGAACTTAGCCTCATTCCTTATAAACAAGCTCAATAAAAGACAGTTGGTAGAGATAGTGGAAAGTTGAGAGGATATTTCCTACCGGTAGAGACATGAACTTTTCGCGAAAAGAAATTTGACTCACTTTGTGTCGGTGACTTGTGTGCACGTCTGCAGACTTGCTTCACGGTCAGAGATTGGATGTTTTGACATTCGTGTGTCGTGGGGTTTTACACGCAAATCACAGACGTGTAGTGTTACAGTAACCTTATTGTGATTGGTACAGTCAAATGAGAAACGTCACAGTTCAAAGGCACGCTGCCAATATATGTGAAGCAGAACTGCAGACGTGCACATAAGGCACTGGAACAAAGTGGGGCAAAATTCTTTTCGCGAAAAGTTCATGTCTCTACCTACCGGTGTATTCTCCGAATCATTGTAGCTTCATGCACCTTGTATGATTGGCAAACGATTACGTGGCATGGTTCAGCTGTTTACAAGCGAATCACAGATGTTTAGATGTAGAGCTTCAGGATTAGCATCGACCCAGTCAGATAGGGACTCGCGAGTAACGAAATAAAAACGTTAGAAACGATTACATTTAACTTAAGTCTAGAAACATTCAAGATATCCTGCAATAATCACCATCCTTAACGCTTTGTGTACAGCGTGTATTACTAGAAAATGTGTATTATATGAGTCGTCTGCTTGATGAAGATTTTGGAGATGAACCGCTTCTTGGAGCATTCATTACGTGAAGTAAACGGACGTCATAAGTAGGGATAGTACGTTTTCGCGAAAAGAGTTTTACGGCACTTTGTTTCTGGGCCGTAGGCTACGTACACACCTGCATCTCTGATTCATGGTCAAGGATTAGTGGTTTTAACTACCAGCGTCTTAGGGTTCTACCCGCAAATCACAGAAGTTTGTTGTCGAAGTTCTCGTTGTTCTGATTGGCACGGTAAATGAAAGACGACTCGTCACAAGTACACACAGCCAATAACCACGAAGGATAACTGCAGATGTGCACGTAAGGCATTGGAACAAAGTGGAGCAAAAATCTTTTCACGTAAACTTCCGGTTTCTAGTCAAAAGTTATTCCGAATATATATATATATATATATATATATATATATATATATATATATATATATATATATATATATATATATACAAGAAAGAACGAATATTAGTAGTAGAAATGAAATTCTAAATGAGCTTATAGCAAAAATTGACCAAGTTTAGTTTTTTTACATGTAGCGTCATAACAAGCTATTAAAAATCCACCCCAGTCGAATAGCTTTACCACCTTGACAAAATAATATTACATAATAATCCGCCTACGTAAAAATTATAGGATCTTACTATATCAGTGCCCTGACACATAATCTAAGATAAAAGGTTTTAAATATGTTTGCGAGCGTCAAATGGTTGTATTTCCCATTTGTCGCATCTTCTTGAAGCTTTGGTTATTTCCTAGCGTTCAAAAACATGATTTTGTCAGTTACATTATTTAGCCGTTCTACTCTAAAACGCCAAAAGGAAGAATCCAATATATATATTCCTAAGAAAATATCAGCTGAGCTAATCATTCTGTTGCCTCTGACTCATCCAACCGAACGGGTTGGCGGAGAGATACATTGGACTAGGTTTAGGAGGTCCTGTGTTCGATTTCCGGTCTGGCCGTAATGACTTTTTTACGGTTTTGCGGAATATTTCCAGATGAATGCTGCGATGATTTCTATCTATTGGTCGTGGTCTAATCTTTCCACGTTTCCTGTCCGTCCAAGTCGATGGTTTCATTCCTGATGAGCTCGCCCTCGAAGAAACATGAAGCCAATCTAGGTCTACCTATCTTTGACTGCTCTTGGTGCTATTGATAGTCTCGTACGCAACCCAAGTAACAATGATTCTTTACTTTTTAACACTTTATCAAGCGAATGAAGGCCACGTTTAAAAGTCAGCTGATACAACGCATACACTGAATTAACCATCTACATAAAAATAATGGGCAGAACCTGTACGTGCAGGGACTTCTAACAAGGACGACAAAATTGAACGACACTGTGAAGCCCTCAGTGTTGAGCGCATCTACCACCATATAGAACCTAAGTTACGAGTCTAAGTAAATAGTATCTAACTAAGCTTTAGTTATCGTTCCAGGATAATAATGTAATATTTACGCGAACATTAACGTGGATGCCACCAAGTAACCTGGTATTAGGTTATCGGCATATACAAATACACTGTAAAATTGTTTTGAAATTTAGTACACCGCTGTATAGTAGTGTTATCGTTCCTTTATTTATTTCAGCAAACTGTTAAATTAATGCTGACTTTACCGGACTTGCATATAGTAGGCTGGTCATTTGCTCTATTTACAAGTTAAAGCACGGTAAGTATCGTATTTTGTGTCAAGATTATAAACTTCCAATACTATTTACGAAGCATTTTTGCAATGTACGGGACTGAAAAAATTTCGTTGCCAGCCTAATAACCTGAACCTGCTATTTTTATGACGTTTATATTTGTATAAAAAAAACAAACAATATCTCACAACAATAAACATAGTAGTATTTTACCTGTAGTAGCATTGACATTTTCCTTTGTTTATGCCTCTGTTTTGTACTGAACAATAGCTGATAGTATTTTTTTTAAATTTATACAACTCATAACGCCAAACATACATTGCGTTGTACACAATATGTTACAGCTGAAACCATAGCATTTGTTTCTCAATAAATTATCCTCAGATACATCCTTAATACCCTAACTAGGAAATTCAATACCACTTTGAGTTCACAAGTGTGTGTGTGTGTGTATATATATATATATATATATATGTGTGTGTGTGTGTGTGTGTGTGTGTGTGTAGGTGTGTGTGTGTGTATAAATGTGTGTGTACAAATATATAAGTGAATGATCTCTGTCTGATCTAAAATTAAAATCGCAGGTACTGAAAATATTATTATTTTCTTGTCCTTTTCTCCACACACGCTTAACGAATTATCGCATATAATGCTCTAGAAAGATAAAGATTCACCGCATGAGCGTTGTCATGATCTAAGGTAGGGAATGCGCTGTCTCCCCCCTACCTTCACCAAAATTTTACAGTTTTTTTATCTTTAAAATGAAAAATTTGTGTGTGTAAAGCTGGGGTATAGATGTTCACATAAATGTTAATGTCTTTATTTAATTGATAATTAATTCTGATAAAGTTTCAAAAAAATTTTGTGTTTTTTTTGTAGTGTACTCCCTCCCTCTCTCCATCCATCCAATGTTGAGTTACGCTCTGCCTGTGATGTTTTACCACCGTCACCAGTGACAGTTAAGCTAATATATATATACACTTACTTTGCATTCGATTACGCATAGAGGTTTACGATTATCAGACGTCTTATGTGACTACTTCGTATATAACTTCCTCATTTTGCTCGCGTGTGCTAAGGCATTATAGTGATCACTCTTGTTATTACAAATATACATTCAAATCTAAAAATATAGATCCACTTCATTTGGCTATTTGTGTTTGCACCTGTCGCAGCTACTTGCAACTTTGGAAGTCAATATTTACTACATCCAGAATATTTATTTACGGATAATATTTTCAATCAAACTTAACTTCCCCGTATTTTTGTAAAACTTCAGGCAGAATAGGCGACGTGCGAATTAATTAGGAATAAATACGCAGACGAGATGGAAAGTTAAAATATAGATATTACCTTATCATTCCCGAGCAATTTCATTCATAAAAATATTAACATATTTACTCCTTCGAACACAAACCATGATAGCAGTCAATTGAGTATTCGTATCTTAAAACATGTTCACATAGTGTTTTTAATGTTAAGAACTATAAAATATCTAACAACTGAAAAAAAGCATTATTTTAAAGTTTATTTTCTTAATAGATTTTATATACATACTTCAGTGGGCTATATCGTAGTAAGAGATTCGTAAAACCAATATATTTTGCTGGATATTAATAACAACTGAATTAAATAAAACGGATGTTTGAAAGCTACAAAAATGCGATTGGAAAATAACGTCCACGTGTGAAAGCCACTTCAGAGAGGTAGCTTCAACACGAGTGAATTTTGCGAGCGACAACACTCAAGCGAAGGAAGATTCATTGTGGTCGTAACAAGGCAATAAACAGGAACTATAAAATATCTTTCCGTACTAGTTGGCAGTAAAATTATGGCAGTAAGCAGTATAAGGAAATGTTTCCCATAAATAAAAAGCAATTGGATGAGTTTCATAGCGCGACAGCATCATGCAGTTATGGGCTTCTGTAAAACTACTATTAAATATCGTTGTGTTCTTGCAGCGTCCGTTCTTTCGGCGGAGGTGTCTGCGTTATCAGAAATCACTTCAATAGGAACTAACTCATAAAACATACAATTTGGCTGGGATTGCTCTGTTTTTTTTACTGTGTCCTTTTCATAAAGATTCCACGTTCTGATGTTTGGAATGACCAACTTTAATTTAGGAGTACACCAAAAAATTTATATGAACGAGCGACATTCGCATTATTTCCTGACAGCAGACCAGACTGTAAACTGTTATACATGTTCTCTCGACGTCTCTCATTGGCTGACAAACGTGGCCTACCGCAGAAATTGCTGCTAGCCAATAATTAGAAGTCCAAAGGCACAGTCACCAATCTTCTGTAACGGGTTAACATACGCAATTTATCACAAAGTCGCATGCCCAATAAACTCGCGGATTGTACTCAGGTACATACACGACTGTGAAGTCTAGCCTGACACTGAATGATAAAGCGAATTTTGCGTACATATAAATAATGAAAAGCCTTAAATTTGTTCAATTGCTAGCAAAACTGGAGTATCATATGACATGTTATATCGGTGCAAAATAAATTAATATCGTGTGAGAAGGTTACTCGAGAGCAAATTTTATGAATGAGAGTCCGTAGGCAATCTGCGTGTCCCGGATGAGAGGGGCGGGAGAAATTGGAGATCCTCGAGAAAATCCGCCGTCTAGCAACATCGAATTTCGGCGTTAATGTGCATGTTGCATTTTCTAACAGTAAGTGCCACATTATTTTCTGTCTTCATGAGTCGGATAAAATATAATTGTTTACTTACATTGAACGTGTTTGCTACGTCAACTGTAAAATAAAAGTCGCGTAGCCTACTATCATTGTTATAATTTTGATTAGAATAACAAGTTATTTAATCCATAACTTATTTTAGAGAACATACTCAAACTAGAGGCTAGTTTTAATGCTGTTCTGCACAGATAATATGGCTTATTCATTGTAACATATTTAAATATAATTGTATTTTAACAACGATGACTAATATTTACAATAAATCATTTCTTGTATTGTTTTTGTTTATTAAAATTTATTTTACAACTGAAAATTAAACAATTAAAAATTTTTAAAAATAAACGTTTAAAGAAACGTCATGGTGAGTGTTTTTCGTGTCTCAGTAACTTCGGCCAAAATGATTAAATAGGAACTACTACATTATTTGGGGAAGTTCTTATGTTCAGTATTTAATCTCATGCAATTCATTTTTGGTTCTCAAAATAATTTCCCGCATGGTTTCTTACATAACATGTTGCATTATAACGTTTATGTAATTACAGATTTGATTCGAAAACTCAAGTCAAAAGCGACATTTTATTCTCACAACTAATATGTTGAAAGGTGTGAATTCCGAGGCCGAGTTGTATGACTTGATATAATGTTTTCTGAATTGGAACGAAATTCCAGTTTTGTTGACGGTAACGTCTGGACTCTCCCTAACTATCCGGTTTCTCAAATTAGCAGTCTGTTATTTAAGAAAAAGAAAGTACTTTGCTTCTTCTGCAGTACTTGTTGTTGCAACATTCCGGATAGTAGGGACAGTCAGACTTGACTGTTGTCCCTATTTGTACAGATAATTCTGTCTACAAAAAAAATCCTATCGGTGAATGCCCAGTAAAATTTCAACGGGATTTGTTCTCCAATGAAGGTGCTACTTGCCAAGGTAAAAAGGATTTTGATTTGGTAGTTACGCAGAATTTTTCGTCTGCGTAACAGAAACGAATATTGTGATCTGACATTGCAATAAACATTTAGTTGGTCGGGAGAAGAAGATTATTTATAACCGTGGGACTAGTGAAGATTTTTATCGCTCACGTAAATTAATACTTTCTGTCGTTAACGTATTCAACCGCATATTTGCCTATTCTTAGTAAGTTTTTGAGAGTTTAAAATCCTATAATATCAAAATAAAAACCAATCTAAAAAACCGTATTGCTAACCACTTTCACAGCTGCTCATTGACTGGTTTGACAGCGCATCTACGGCACATAGACTCTATTAAAGACGCAGCTAAACGCAGGATCAATCATGGTATATAGTTGGGTTGCAAATGTACACCCGTGGGGAATTCAATGATTCAATCATGAGAGTTGTGCATTATCTTCACTATTTAATGCAGAATCTACAGTGCGGTGATAGATGTTTACCAGTGGTGGCAGAATAAAGTTATAAGCAAAATACCAAAAGGTTGCCATTCTGTAATGGTCTTTCGGTTTTCCTCGTAAAGTAACAAACTTATCCAGAACAAAAAATATCCCTCGCAAACTTTTACACAAAAAATGTATTTAGAGTTTTTATACGAGTAATCTGTAATACAGTAAATCCCATTTATAAAAATATTCTGTGTTGGTTTTCCATTAGCAAGTTTGTGTAGTGTTACAGACATTTAAATTTTTTGTATTATTATTTATGTGTCTCACATCTAAATTTGGATGTGGGGTTACATCTTGTCAAGTGCCTGAAGGTGAGCTGTTTAAAGTACTGGATTCAGAGCTGATTGTGGGGTAGAAGATTTTCATCTTGGCACTGATTTTTTGTGAAAATCCACCTTCATAAAATAAATCTACAATATCAGGAACTGTAACTTTGGAAACATAAAACTGTCAAACAAATTATTCCAAAGCATTCCTGGTATCATTTGGTAGATAATTTGTTGTAAAAAAACTTATCTAAGGCTTCTAAAACGTCATCATTAACATAATTAAATGTTTTCCACCACTTAAGCTTTCTCTTGTTGGAAAATGATTCAGTAACATCATAACCCAATAGTGCGAAAATTCCTTAGCATCAAGCAATCCCAGTGACTTTTCATTACCTGTACAAGAAAATTCCAAACCTGCTGTGTCATTTGGCCAAATTGCCTCAGTATCAAAACCAGAAAATCTGTACCGATTGAAAAAATGTGAGTTGTTTTTAGTTCCGAGCTTCGATATTAACACTCCGCGTAGTGTGATTTTTCTATCTGCTTCTTTCTGTGTGATTTGAAGGCTTGAAATACATGTAGCGTCTGTTGATGCAACTTTGTAGTTCCAGATAATTCTTTTCTCTTATTACCCACACCATACTTTATTGTGTGATTAGTTAAGAACTCAGAAAGTCGTGTTTGGTTTTGTTATGAACAAGAAAATTCCTTATTGAAATTTCGTCAAATTTAATTCTTTATGTGAAATTGTAGTGGATAGGTTCTCTGCCATGTTGTCGAAAAACTGTCGCTTCATTTTTAGAGATACTTATTTGCATGTGTTGAACACCTCATTGTACTCATTTAATCTTGCATTAATGCACTTACTAAAATATATGCCGAGATCACCGCATGTTTTGATGGTGTAAGCTTTATTATATGTGTGTAATATAGCTATAACATCAACTATAGCTGCAATTTTGCCTGAAGTGAAGAGATTTTATTCAACACTCAACTTCTATATCCTAAGCGCTGGGTAGGTGTGACATGGTGTGTGTATGGAGCAGCACCGGAATTAACGGATGGGGGCAGGAGATCCCCTAGAATACCCGCCGAGCAGCGGCATCACCCGGCACGATTCCCACATGCGAAAATCCGAGGACCGAACACGCCAGGAATCAAACCCTGGTCGCCTTGGAGAGGGGGGAGTATTCTGGCCATTACGCCAACCACGGTCCCAGTTTCTCCTGACACTTGGGATATATCTCTAGATGTAATTGTGGTGAAGAATCATCCATCTATCATTAATTCGATAGCAACGACTTCAAAATTCGTGCAGTGAATTTTCCCTTATTACCAAACACTGATTTCGGAATCGCAGAAAATTCATAGTTGTTTAGATTGAACTTGATTTCAGTGCCATTACTACTTCGTGATTCGATCAATAGCCTAAACAGAACTGAGAGATCCGTTTTTATATCTATGATTTTATCTTTAAATAAAACAAACATATTTTGCTGACTGCCTACAGGAAATTGCGGGAAATTTCCTCACTGGAGTCAAAAATTTTGTAGTGTGTTGTTTACTTGCTCTGAGAAAGTGAATGATGTAAATTTTTATAACTAACTTCATCAGCATTTATAGAGCACAGAAATTGCACTACGTTACAGCTCACAGCCCATTTGCCCTCCGTGATGTCTTCCAGATGTTTGGGTTTATGAATATTAATACAGTCATCTCAGTAAGATAAAGGGAGATCATCCGTGAATAGTTGAGTCTATTGAGGACAATGAAGTATCAAAGGAAGTCACGAAGACGAAGCCTGGCTGAGATTTAAATCTGATGTTCTAACTGCTTTAATGAAGCATATCATAAATTACACCGTGACTATGTATGAACATGCCAGCTTTAAGACGAGCTCTGCTGCTTTACTAGTATTCACAAATCTATCTATAAAGTCAAATATCAAACTTTCTTTAGCAAAAAAACCAAGCTTGCAAACACTCAGCCTATTCATTCGTGGTTTTACCGTTTCAAATTCACCTCGAAACATATTCTGTAATGCAGATTATATTAAATGTTCTTCAATGGCTCTCAATCGACATTATTCTAAATTTTATTTTTTTATATCCTAGTCTAGCGTAAAAACTTGTACCCTTATTATTATTATTTTTTTTTTTGTAATTTCTCATTTGATATCGCGTAAATTTTATGGAACTATTTTCAGCCTGACTTGCATATGACTCGTACAATATTTTGTTGTTTGTTTAATATTTTCATATAATTTTTAAGTGTTATATGTTAAAACACGATCTACTTTATGCAACATTTTGCAATTGCAATGAAATTTCACAGAAATCCTTTTCTAACTCATTTTCTCTTAGTTTGTCACTATAATGTTATACAGTCAACCAGTTCCTTGTCACTATCGTTAGTTAGGATACTAGATAATATGACATTAAAAAGCTACACTGGAAGCAATTAGGTTCGTAGCTTGTCTTCATTTTCTTCGCTAAGATACACAGATAAATAGCATACAATATTTTAGCTCATTAAGCTTCTTTGCACAAGTTATCCGATACAAAAGTAATTTAGGCCTAAATGAGTAATTTAGTAATTAAATAAAGCACTCAAGTTATTACTAACATATGTTAGAGCATAGGTACAGTGCAGTTTACCGTACAAACATGTTTTAGTAACATCTTGTGAAATAAATTTTCATTTACTATGTTACAGTTCCTTAATGACCTTCTGTATAAAGAATCGCGCATACATTTCTGTGTAGAATTTTATTAGTATTTTCTGTTCATGGGTAACTTTGTCATGCATTGTGTATATTCGGAGATAAACAGGAAATACCACTATCGTGTAGACGCTATAGCAGATTACCAACATTTTTTTTTTCACATAACTTAAATCGACTACCAATTGTAAACTCCCAATATTGTAATATTGTTTCTTCATTAAATAATAAAGAAATTGTCACCAAATCCATGCTTGAATCATCAAATTTCCTGTGTTATTTTCATTTGAATACGCACTACTAAACTGTTTCAGCGATCAGGCAATGTGTAGCTGTTATGCGTTTAAATACACATATATTCTTGGAACATAGATCCGTGAACTCGGGAATTTTCTCTGTCTCTATTTATAAGTTACATAGTAACTTTAACTTAAAGTAATCGAAACTGATGCAATACCAACATCAACTTTGACTTTTGACGATCTTTTGAATTAACTAAAAATATATAATTTTTTCCAACGTTTCGTTTGCCTCATGATATATATCTATATTTAAAAACTGTAAAAGAATGTTTAATATTATTCTCATAACTACCAGTAACAAACTATACTCTATTTATTATTTCTTGCGTGGTTTCATCTATGAAATACATTATGAACAAGTTATTTTTGCTAGCAAGTTAAACATTTATTTTAATAAATGCAAACTTCGTGGTTTGCATGGACATACTATATGTGTGCTTTAAGCCCCTTGGAATGGTGAAAAAAGTGTCTTCGGACGGCGTTACAAAAATGATGACCACGGATTATGAATAACCTTTCAAGGACGTACAAAAAAGGTCCTCTTGGTAAGAACACCTCCGACGAATGGTTTGCGAGAAAACATACCTCCAACATTTAAATGGCACGTAATGCTTATGAGGTGGCTACGAGGGTTCGAAAATGACCTTAAGTCCCGCTGTAACATAACCACACTTGCTGTATGTAAAATGTTTTCATTACATGTGTTTTACTTATATTGGAATTGAATTGTTATGTGGTAAATAATTGCAAAAAGTACACGTGTACTGTTAAAGTAGTATGTCTGTATTGAATGTGCTATGTTCAATTAGCAATGTCATTGCCTTCATAGCGCCAATTACGTTAATGTTGGTTAATTTGTGTAATGTAATTTCAATGTTCTTACCATGTGCTGTGTACATTCATTGTTCTGTTTACATTGCATTACGCTGGTCGTATTATTCTACGTGCA
>PNEQ01096812.1:9705-41649 GCA_003012365.1 Medauroidea extradentata | reverse complement strand
CAGTGGCCGAAATAACTTCAAAACGAACACATATTTGGTCATAGTCGACAGTTTGATTGCCGAACTCACACGACGAAAGAAGGTGTACGATGAGTTAAACACAAGATATGGTTTCTTCACTACAGGAGTTGACTTGGATCGTGCAGTTATTGCAGAACACGTGTCAGCGTTAAGCAGTGAGTACAAAGAGGACATGCCACAGGCTGAAGCTTTTCTCAGTGAATGTATCCATTTTTTTTTCAAGGGCATAGATGAACCTCCACGCACAATTTTCACTTTGCAAATTTATTTATGATAACTGTCTACTAGAGTTGTTCCCGTACATCAACATAGCTTTAAGAATATTTTTGACAACACCGGCGTCCAACTGCTCGGCAGAAAGATCCTTTTCAGTGATGCGAAGAATAAAAAACTATCTGCGGTCTACAACTTCCCATGATCGTTTGAACTGGTTTGCAGTCCTAGCAATTGAATCGGACATAACAAAGCGAGTCAACTACAATGATTTGATAGACTCGTTTGCTCATGGACAGTCACGAAAAAAGATCTTGTAAAATAATCCAGAGATGTATCGTGTTATTTTTCAGTGGGTTATATAAATGTTCATATTTGTTTAAGTATCCATGATAAAAAATTCTGAAATTTAATCAAGTCAGTTCATTTGGCAGTGTGTGATAAGGAAACTAACCTGAAATTTGGTTAAATTTTCGTGAAACTGAACATTTTTTGTGGCCAGAGAACTTACAGATAAAGAAATTGTAATAAACTTTTCAAACATTTAATTACATATTGTTATTTTAGTAAATATAATTTCAATGTTTGTTTTGTCAATTTAAATAGTGTTTATAACTGTGTATATACTGTACTAATTATGGCAATGCACAGTAGCGGCCGGTGATATTAAATTGTGGGTGTTCACACAATTATGCTACAGATGCTAAACTGAAGACATAGTTCAATAAAAATTATTTGTAAATTTTTTTGTGTGTATTTTTCTTGACTAGCACAACAGGTTACTTTCATAGGCCATCTAGTCGCTTCAGTGGCCCGCAAGTTTTAAAGTACTTACTAAATAACCAATTTAATATTTTAATATAACTATTTTTAGATATTATGGTTAAGCAGATTTGAAGTCAATCACACAATTTTCTTTTAACATGAAATTCCAACTTTTAATTTGTTCGGTTCATGGTAATGATAGTGTACTTTGGAAAATGTCCCAGATACACAAGTCAGTGGTAACAAAGTAATAAAAGTTACTGTGATAAATGCAGTAAATGTAACAAATAGATCAGAAACTGTATCTATTATAAAGGATGTGATAAGTGGTTTAATTTTAACAAATGCAGACTCTGAAATTCCTCAAAATAAATTATTGTGTGTGCCGTTTTCTGAACGTGGCATTCATGAATTCACATTGGACGCAAAAAAAAGATCACAAAAGGAATACTGAGAGTTACAGAAGTGCAAGAAATACTACAAGGGATCAGGTTGGCAATGAAAACAAATCTCTCAAGAGATTTTAAAAATAATATGGTGTGACATGCACTAGCACAAAGCCCATCAATTTTTTTTTATTTCGTAGGGTAATTTAAAAGTTTTTTAGAAAAATACATGATAATTTTACTTAATGTAACTAATTAATTATTCCACGTTTATCAAATGTGAGACGTATCAAGGATTTATATTGCAGGATCCAACACAGTAATATGGGATACTAGTCAAGAAATTAAAATTAAAAATATTCTAATAAATATTTAAATTTAGCTGTCAATGGGAGTTTGGAAATAGTCAATTTTACTGTTCAATTTTATTTGTTTTGTATCATTTACGGACTTATTTAAAAGAGAATTTAATTTTAAGCATCTTTTCAAAATAACTTTTCTTGTATTTTGCTTTGTTTATGATTTTTTAAATTTCACTTCGGCTATGAGCTCCTCTTCAATGTGATTCATCTGGCAGGTCAAAGTTCAGGCGAGAGGAGGCAAGTAGAGGGCCGTACAGACATGCATCCTGGTATGCAAGCTCCTTGTTTCGCATTGTCGGTGTTAGCACCATGTGCAACCTAGCACTGGCATGGTATTGCACGCGGAACTATTATTCAGTTTGGCTGCAGAACATGTCCCCAATTAAATAAAATTATGCATATTGTCTGTTTATACTGTCGTGAAACATACAGTATTTATTTAAAAGGGAATGTTACACCCAAATTTTATGACTTGGACGTTTACTTGCATTTGAGAACAATCAGGATCACGCTGTATCACTCTGTCACTGTACAGAGTAAGTCAGAGTGCCCGCCCAGGGATCAAACAGTCAGAGCTAGTTCACATGGGTGTGTAGAGATGACCGGCTGAGTGTAACAGTCGGGGAGTCATGGCGGTGGAGAGCGGTGGTAGAAGTCGAGCCAGCGAGCATTGGCATGAGAGGTGAAGCTTAAGGGGCTTATTCACATGTAGAAGGGGCATTCGTTGTGTCCCCTGCATTTTTTATGTAGTAAGAGAATAATACAATGTTAGAAGAAACAGGTGTGCTAAACAGTAAGTATTACCATAAATAATGTAACTTGGTATGTATAACCCTTTTCGGGTTACAAATCAAATTATGTGTGAAACTAAATTCAAATTGCGGTAAGGAGCTAGAACTTAAACTGACTAAATCCTTGGGCAGACACTCGCTTAGATGTATCTGCATAACTTTCAGCGCTAGCCTCGTAGTGTATTTGACGCCGGTCGCAGGGCCAGCGTATGGGTTAAGCCCATAATGGCACGAGTGATGTCCTTTTCCACCCACCCAAAAGTATTCTCAGACCCTCCCATAATCGTTCCGCAACCCCACAGTGTGTATGCATGCCAAATCATTCAGTGCGAAGTGTATTGTACATCAAACAGCAGTGTACAACGTGTGCCCAAGGCCATCAAGGGTTACCACGTTCGCTATGTTTACTTTCGTGTTTTCAGCAGACATTTAGAAATGTGTCATTCAATATCAGCAAAATATGTAATGCCATTTATTATGTAATTTAGTGTGCCATTTTCATAAAATATTAATATTTTACACCTTTTAGACCTTTTGGCACTGTGTAACGTAAGCGTAATAAATCATCTGTAAGTGAAATACTGTTTACCTCATTTCTAGACACCTAATATTGCCAGTGTAAGCAACGTAAGTTATCAGGCGTACTGGAGGCCAACATCCATTAAGTGTGTAGTACCTGTATAGTCAGTGTCATATGTGTTAATCCATTCACGTTCTTTCACCACTCAATCACTCACATCAACGCATCAGGTGGGATACCGAACACACCGAACAAACCACACCCTGAGGCCTAAGAGTCTCGAAGTGCAGTACCAGGGGAGTATTGCTGGCGCCCTTCTCCACATCAACAGCGTAGTTCGCTACCCCGATCTCACCCGAGGTACGCGTTATATTTAAGAGTTTTTTTTTGTCTACATAACCCATTTTGTTTGCAGCGGGCTGCAATTGTTGAGCACTGTTTGCTCTATCATGAGAAATCAATGAACAACACTGAGATTTAACTGTTTTATTATTAATGGTCAACACTTATACATAAAAAAGAGTTTATCCGAGAACAACAAAATAACAGTTTGAAAGAGGACCAGACATCAGTCAAACAATCAGTTGTCCCTTGGTTGTGGCGTAGCAGCAGATGTGCCACATCAATTAGTGGCTGCCTGGAACAGGGACAGTTCACTTCATCCATCGGTCGACAAAATAGGTGGCCGATGTGTCACAATGGGAAGAGATTGCATTGCTTAGAAATATGTGCAGAATTAAATATACAACCTCTGCAGGTGAATATGTAGTAGCAGATGAAGAAAACATGTCTAACTTTATTAGTCCCACTAACAAATCTTATATCTACATTACCAAGAAAGAATTACATAAGAGTAATGTAGAGCAACATGTTTAAGACTTTCTGCAAAAATTTATAAATATTCTCCACACTGACAGACAAACTATTAAGAAAGAGAATAAATCAACTGCATAAAAAATTGGATATACTAGAAAAATCAAAACTAACCAAGAAAACTGAAACAACAAAATTTATAGAAGTCGTTACAGGAAACTGTTTCATCACCCTAGATAATTTTGCAGAATATGCTCTACTAAGAATACCCAACCATCATAACCTAACGAGTATAAAGTGAGAGAGAGATTTTTGTCAGCGCTTAGCAATGAGGTCTTAGCGCCGGTTGAGGGATGACATGAGGCACGTATGGAGCAGTATCAGAATGAAGGGGTGGGGAAAACAGGAGATACCAGAGGAAACCTGCTGACCAATGACATTGTCTGGCATTATTCCCATTATGCGTATTTTACCGTCATTAACACAATTCAGAGGCAGCACTCATAAACAAGTATAGACCCTCATTAGGAAGAACACCACCTTGGCCTTAGACAATGAACGAAAGCAGGAAGATACGATGGGACCTGGTGAAATGAAAAGAGAAATGGTGATAAGAAACAAGAGGTTGAAGAAAGAAAAATGAGATGAAGGTCCGAAAAAATTTCAGGTTTCGACCACAGCCTGATTAGTCGCCTCTTACTACAAGCACAGGTTGATTGTGGTGGTATTCTAGCCCGCTA
This sequence comes from Medauroidea extradentata, assembly GCA_003012365.1. Classification (NCBI taxonomy): domain Eukaryota; kingdom Metazoa; phylum Arthropoda; class Insecta; order Phasmatodea; family Phasmatidae; genus Medauroidea; species Medauroidea extradentata. The sequence continues at coordinate 37,038 of PNEQ01096812.1, read as the reverse complement.
CCACACGGGTGATTACAATGTTATTTCTGTACATTACTAATGTCTGTCATGGCTGCTTTAGTACCATTATAGTGTTACGAAATGAGAGGTCAAAAGTCATTCATTTAGAGCCTCTGAATAAAACTAGTTGTGAATTCAACTGGTTGCCGTTGTGCATTTCAACCTCCGATACGTTTTCGGATTTAGATCTTGAAAGGTTCTCCGTTAATACTTCATACGTTGGTAGTGAAACTGTAGTTAAGTGCACATTACGAAAGGTGTTTTCAAAAGCTCTAAGATATGTAGATAAGCCAACATTAAAAAAACGTTACCCAAGTTAAGTTTACCCATGATTGAAAGTTCATGTGACAGCTTCTAGATCAGCGGTACATAAAACCAAAACCTTTACAAAGTGAAACTAAGCACTGTGTTCTGAATTTGAAATTAAATATTGTCAATTTATGGAAATGATTCAAATATACAAAATTTATTTCATTAAATTTTTATACATCTTGATGTAGCGAGTGACATTATTTTGGTAAGTCGGTTTTCCTTTTATGTATAAAAACATTTCATACAAATTTGGACTTTGAAATGCCATTGTACAAAAACTATGAAAGCAAAAAAAAATGTTACTAGTGTACTTCACAAAAAATCACACTGTATGTCTACAAAACAAACCTTGTCTCGTACAATTTTAACAATTATTTAAACAAGTATAATTTTTAGTGAACTGCCACCTTTAATAAAAATAATTTTTATAACTTTGTACAGTATTAAACTTTTATTTCATTAACAAAAGTACTACATACAACTGACACAAAAATAATACAAATTTACAGCTGCATTAGGTTATCCTTCATCTAAAAGTGTTACCTATCTTGCTTCTACAAAAAAATTTAGCATGTATAACAATCCAGTTTTCTTTCCTATTCTCAGTGATTGAAGACAACACTTACAAAATAGCATACTTGTGTATTTTTCAGCACAAAGAACACAAAACACAACAATGTGTCAAAACACTGCAGTAAAACATAAGCATCATCATTGAAAAACTAAGTTCTCAAACATTTCACGTGCTAGAAACACACAAATTACTGTCACTCAGAACTTAAAATAAGAGCAAAGTCATGTTAAAATAATGGTGAATTTATATAGTTTACGGAAGTCACAATTTTTAATACAGTTCACATTGCAAAATAAATTCAATAATGAAGGCAAAACTACGGAGTTATTTTGGAAAGCTCAACCAACAAGTTCAAATTTGAAAAAATATAGAAACAGTCCCAGAAAACAGTGCTATTAATATATATGTACACATATAGCTCTTAAATACCGACTTACAAATTTTTACGGCAAATCAGCCCTAAATTTAAATTACGTACATAACTTCCTAGACAAATTCCTTCACAATAAAAATATAAATTATTTTCATTACAAAAGCCTAGCAGGACAGAAATAGTCATGAGCTGGTTTTATGTTCCAGTCCCTTTATTCGGTCATACATTCTTTCCTACATGACGTCTCAATCCTTTAATTCACCCAGAAATGCTCAGTCAACAAGGGATATGTATGAATTAACATGTTAATTTTATGATCACACTGAACATGTGAGTCACTTAGCAATGTCTGAACTTAAACATCATTATGATGAACCCCAACAATAAAAGTACTTTAGAAAGAAATTTTTCCTTAAACTATTAAACGCACAGTTTTTCATGCCATCATAGCCACCCGACTACAGTGATTCAGTAAACACCTAACTGTCCACCCATGTCAAGGAGATCCACGATCAAACACATTTAATTGCAGTCGAGACAGAAATTTCTAAAAGGATTTCCCACAAATAACTTGTCCCTACTGTTTCCTTCTGTGAAAAATCAACTTTCTCTGAGAGTCCAGTAACCCAAGTGTAACCGTTAAGAATTTAGTGAAGCGATTCCTTCAATGTTGTATTCTTTCTTGTGAGTCATATCCTCTGCCATATCATGGCCAACTGCATAAAAATTAATTGGAAAGAAAAATTACGGCAAAAGTAAAAATCCAAGATAGTGACGTATGATTCACCTTAATACATACACTGAAACCTCATTAACACAAACCCCATTTACACAAAGTGTGTTTTTTCTTTCCCTTTTAGCTGAGATGAGAAATCAAACATTGAATTTAATGCTGAATAAGTTTTCTTAATAATGTAGGCTAAAACAATGTGATATCAAGTTCACTACTAAAAAGAAGTCACGGTGGTGATAAGTGGCTTGTATTTAGGAGGTAAACTGCATGAATACATTTTGAGGGATACTTTAGAGTTTAATTACAAACTGGAAATGTTTAGACACCTTCATGTTTGTAATAAAAAGGGTTCCACTGTACTAAGTCATAAAATTGTAACCACAGTAACACGACACTCTTAAATGTTCTTCATAGATTGTACAGTCTTAGTGCTGGTAAACTTGAAGCAGCACTGGACCACAGCAGTAATTGATGCAAGAACTGGATGCTGTGCTGGACCACAGCAGTAAGGTATACACATCATGAATCTCTTCTGGACCACAACAGTGAGGAGTACACACAGCTGCAGGAGACAGGGTCGGCATGGAGCATTGGTTCGCCTGTGAACACTTGACGACGACAATGGGGGAACCATGCCGCATGGGGTGGCAGCAGAGCCACGGAGGCCAGAGCCAACACGAAGGGATTCTGACGCAGAATGTGCTACTGTGTGCCGGCATGTCTGTAGACTTTGCCGACAGCGACGGGAGAAGCGAATGCGGTGAAGCTACTACTGGACCACGGTGCTAGTGTCAATGTGAGGGGCGGCTGGCATGTGGCACACATCATGGAGAGACACTTGTGCATAGAAAGTAACTAGTGCAGGCCGGGGCTGACACCACTGCCAAGAACATGACACAGAGTTGCATAATAATTGATAAAGTACCTGAGCAGTTCCCACACCAGCCTTGCATACTTGTTATACTATCCATTCAAATTCTGTCACTTTATGTGATTCTTAACAACATCTGCAAAAATGCCAGTTTTTTGGGTTTTCGCTTGCTTGTTCTACACAACTACCTTAAGGCTCGGTTTCAGTCGCCATATTGAAATTTATTATTTTTCGCTTTTTTTAAATTCTGAGAAGAAAAATGTTAAATCGGCGACCATACCACATATTCTATTTATCTTGAGCTACACTACAAGCATGGCAATAGAGCCAGTAATGTATTTAGTTAGGTCACAATTTGTCGGGCAAATTATGAATAATAAAAAAATTGGCCACACACATTGTTGCGTAATTATATATTAACAGCTCAATTGCAAGGTAGGTACTGTAGCGAAATGTAAGCAGAATTTAAGGTATAATCACATATTTAATATTTTTCTTCTTAGAATTTAAAAAAAAAAGCTAAAAATAATAAAATTCAATGTTGCAACTGAAACTGAGCCTTTAATGAAAAATTTGGTAGTATAAATCTGTATGCTTGTCCAATGTAGCAGGGTGCAAAATCAGTTCACTACCTTCTTCTACTTTCTTCTCTGGTGGTACCATAAATACTCACTGGTAAACTAACAGCACTATAATTCAAGTTTTATTTACCTCCCAACTACAAGACTAGGCTTCCCATTCTGCTAGTGAGCAAACATTTTCGTGAATCAGGTTACGTTCAGATATCTCGTATTTTGTCTTTTGGAGTTCTCAAGAGCTTAGGCTCTTCCCTGCTGTTGCTTTTCTTCCGAGTTATGTCAGCATCAATTCACGTACCACCACTTACCGACATCTCCAAAGATGAAAGTTGTGTCACGTTTGACATTTAAAAAAAAAAAAAAAATGTAAAAGAAATTGCAGCACATATTGTAACTATTTGTATTGATCTCAGGTTACGTCACATGTCTCTATACAGTTAGGTGTTTACTGTATCACTGTAGTGGAGGATGCTACAAAGATATAGAAAATTGTAAATGTAACAGTTTAAGAAAAAAAGGCTTTCTTACATGTTATTACTTTTGGGTTGACCAGAACGATACTTCTGTAAACTAACATGCATTGCTAAATGACTCACATGTTCAATGTGATCACCAAATCGACATGTTAAATCATACATAGTCCTTACTGGCTGAGCATTCCTGGGTGAATTACAGGACTAGAACATCATGTAAGGAAGACATTGTGATTGAATAAAGGGACTGGAACATAAAACAAGCTAATTTTTTTTTCCCAGTAAGACTTAAATTTGTTACCAAAATAGTGTAGTAAGTCTAAGAAATTTGTATTTTTTAATAGAGCGTTCCTAGCCTTACATAGTTTGTGACTTTTAGTTTTATACAAGCAAAGGGGCCATGTGCTTCACCTGAACTTTTTACCTCCCCCTCCCCTTAAATATATTATATTCGTGATCATTTTTTAATTTGACTCATGAATATTTCTTTCCTGCTGGGCTGTAATGAAAATAATGAATATTTTTTACAGAGAAGAGATTTATCCAGGAAGTTAAAATACATATTTTAACTCAGAGAAAATACGTCATAAAATTTTGAAATTTATTCTGTATTTAAGAGCTATATATCTACATGTACAGTGGGACCCGCTTATAAAATCCCCGGTTATACCGTCTTCCCGGGTACAACAACAATTTTTCTTGGTCCCGAAAATTCCTCCATAAGATCCATGTAAATAATTTCCCGTTAGTACAACTACCTTGTATTGTCGAATCCCGGCTAAAACATCAGCAAATTTTTACTGAAACTAAACAAAGATTTTATTACAAGCAACGTAATACAGTTATAGAAACCAGAAACATGTCATAAAACATGCACAATGTATATTTCAAGTCCGTTACAACCCATGGAACTGTTTGTAAACAACACAGATAATGAAGAGTAGTTCATGGCCTACAGGAATTAATTGAGTGGCTGTATTCAAAATGGCATCATTTTTTTTTTCAGTTTCTTCCGAGACAGAAACGTAGCAAATCTACAACGTAAATGTACTGTAAACAAAATTGTTATAAAACAGCAAATGGTAAGCGTGTTAGTTTTTTTAGCAATTAAAATCCAAGAAAGTTTTAATTTATTTAAGTTTACGTACCGTCTGTATTTTTTTACAAGCACTGCAGGCATTATTGTTACTGACTAGAAGGAAATTGCAAATGAGTTCTGCTCACATTTCTCAAATATTGGCGACAGCCTTTCTAGATCATTGATATCCTATTCAAATGACCATATAACCAAATTAAACACTCTGGAACATACTACACATAATATTTTTCTTTCTCCCGTTAGCCACAATGAAGTCAGGGAAATCATTGACAGCTTGCAAAACAAATGCCCTGGACGTGACAAAATTACATCAAAACTAATCAAACAACGTAAAAATTTTATTGTACCAGTGCTAGAAGAGGCCATAAATGAATCTTTCTCTACGGGTATATACCCAGATACTCTGAAAATTGCAAAGGTAATACCATTATTTAAAGCTGGGAACAAAAAACTTTTGAATAATTATAGGCCCATATCATTACTTAGTATGGTTGACAAAATCTTTGAGTCCGCGATACAAAAGAGGTTGGTTAAATTCTTAGAAAGTAATGACATATTTTACAAACATCAGTATGGTTTCAGGAAACAGGCAAACACAACTGCAGCTGCATTGACCTTGCTAAACAATATAAGGCTAGCTGTGGATCAAAATAAGTTTACTGGTGCCATTTTTATAGAACTTTGGAAGGCCTTCGATATTGTAAACCATGGTATTTTGATTAACAAACTTGAATATAATGGGGTACGGGGTACTCCGCTAAAACTAATTGAGAATTATCTTACTAACAGAATGCAAGTTGTAAGTATAGGGGGATGTGAAAGTACTCTTCAACCTGTTCGCCTTGGTGTCCCCCAGGGGAGTATTCTATGCCCCATACTTTTCCTTATCTATATAAATTACATTGGAAATCTGAAACTGCAAGGCACTCCATCTCTACTTGCAGATGACACAGTGATAACCTACGATCATGGTGTGAGCACTGAAAATATTTTTATATACATGCAAGAGGACTTAAATACCTTATATGAATACTTCAGGCTCAAAAAGTTAAAAATAAACTCTGGCAAAACAAATTATGTCATATTTAGCTCTCCACAGTTTAAACATAAATACAGCTTTAATTTAAAAATTGAAAACACAGAAATAGTCAAAGTTCCCTATGTAAAATATTTAGGTCTATTTATTGATGAGCATTTGAAATGGAATGTGCATATACATAAAGTAGTTAAAAAAATTCTGCCAGCTGCAGGGGTATTAAGAAGATTAGATGGTCTGCCAGCGGAAACAAAAAAAATTAGTATATTATTCTTTAACCAACAGCCACCCAGTATATGAGTTCATTATGGGAAACGGCTTCAAAAAACCAAATTTACCCTCTGCAACTTATTCAAAACAGAACTACTAAATCCCTTTACAATCTTCCGTACAGAACTCCAACGAAGGAAATTTACCAGATAAGTAATTTACTTCCAGTTAGATGCACATATGAATTCAACATTGTTGCCCATATACATACCCAGTATGATAAAATAGAAACGTCAACTAATGTACATAACTATGGTACTAGACACAGGAATAACAAATACTTATGTAAGAACAGAGATAGGTAAAAGAGCAATTGCTTTTCAGGGCTTACAACTCTATAATAAATTACCAGTTATCCTTAAGAGCACTAAGAGTTTAAAATTGTTTTAAAAATCCTTGTTTATAAAACTGCAAAATAAACTAAAGTCCTGGGACAGTATTCTACCATACTAATACATATTAATGTGTAGTACTGTGGTGTGGCAGCATATTGTATTTTGTTACTTAGATCATTTTTGTGCTTGTTTATGGTGTAGTATCTTGTATTTGACTCTTGTGCTATATTGTTGTTGTGTTAACTTATGTATTCTTGTCACTTGTGTTGTAATGTTGTTCTGATTATTCATGTAGTAGTATCTTCAACTTTGATTGCTTATGGCATAGTGTCATGCCAACTTATGCAGTAGGAGTAGATGTATCTGCTACTTAATGCTGTAGTGCTGTTGTGCGAGTTAACCTACGTAGGAAGTACAGAGGGTTTTCTTTTCTTTTTTTCTCTCCTGTTTCGTATGTTGTTGTGCTTACTTATGTAATATCATTTTTTTTGTCTTTGCTGCTCGGGTATTGAGTGTTGTTTCTGTCAATTAATATTTGAAAGTATGGTCTGGTTTATTGGTATACAATATTTTGCATTGTGTACTTATTGTTGTATGTTTGTATTCTGTAATATAAATCATACGCTGTCATCTCGAGACACAGTCACATTGTACGTTTCTCAGCTGAGATGCTAGCCATCTATGCAATAATTTCTTGTAAATAAAACAGAACTACAATATGAGCCATGCTCCAGGGGGTTCAAATGTACTTGTATTATCTATGTAAACAGCAAGTGTGTATAAGAAATAAATAAATAAAATAAATAGCGCTGCAGCGAAGTTTGTTTTCTGATTTTGCCACAGAGCGCTAAAGTAAAGTTTGCTTTCGGAGTCGGCATGAATAATGTTAGGATTGTAAGCTTAATCTTTGATATGTTCCGTTCATGTTTATAATTACTGTAGTTAGTTTTTATGTTGCAAATGAGCTAACATTTGCAATTAGCATAATGAGTGATGAAATAAATAAACAAAAAAAATTTTCATTAGCAGAAAAAAAAAAAGAGTGCTATTCATCACGTCGATAAACATCTCTGCAAAACGTTGGTGGCAGCTGCACGTGAATTAAATATGAACGTAAGCACGCCAAAAACAATTGTGTCCAACCGCTAACATATTTTAAAAGAAATTCCCAGCAGGTAAACGAATGTGAAAATAATACGCAGCGGGAAGTATGATGAAGTGGATGATAAACTGCTGGAGTGGTTTAAGCAGATAAGGGAGGCATATGTTCCTGTGTTGCGGGAAAAGGCGTCTGAAATAGCGTTGAGGTTAGGGATAGACAACTTCGCACCCTCCAACGGCTGGCTAGATATATATAAGAAATGAACTGGCATAGTGTACAAATCCGATTGAGGTCAAAGTGCAAGTGTGGAAAATGATGTAACAGACAGCTGGGTGAAAATCATTCTTCCAAACCTATTAGAACAGTACAGTTGCAAAAATATTTTTAATATAGATGAATGTGCTCTTTTTTTTTTCTTTTTTTTTTTCCCCAGACAAAACTTTTTCTTTCAAGGGTGAGAAGTGCTCTGGGGGTAAGGAATCGAAAGAAAGAATCACAATTCTACTGGGAGCCAACATGGATGGCAGTGAAAAACTGCCACCACTTGTCATTGGAAAGTCAGCTAAACTCAGATGCTTCAAGAATGCGCGTTCATTGCCATGCAGATATGAAAGCAGCAAGAATGCATGGATGACCTGCAAGTTGTTTGTGCAGTACTTGCAGTTTCTCGATGCAAAAATGGGTGTGCAGAGCAGAAAAATTACTCTTTTCATGGATCACTGTTTAGCACATCCATCAGAAATTTCATCACTGTGGAACATTCGCTGCGAATTTCTTCCGGCTAATACCACTTCTTGTTTGCAGCCCATGGATCAGGGCATCATTAAGGTTTTCAAACAGAAGTTCAGGGCCCGTCTGTGCAGGACACTCATTCGTGACTTAGAGGCAAGAAAGTCATTGAAGAAGGTTAACATCTTGACAGCTTTGCACATGGCTGTTGCATCATGGACTTCAATTCCAGAGAGTGTGATTGTAAACTGCTTTGCAAAGGCTGGCTTTACTGAACCCTCTTCCACTACACACAGCGCTGCTGAGCTGGCAGAATCATTGCCTCAAGAAGAATGGGACACATTGCAAAAAGAACTAAACTTCACTTAGGCTTTCAGTGAATATGCAGCATCGGTTGATGATGGTGTTGCACCATACCACGTCATGTCTGTTGAAGAAAGGTGTGCTCCTGAGGCAGAAGACAGTGAAGAGAGTGATGAAGAGGTGGCTGTGAAAGTGTCTCAGCAGCAAGTTCATGAATCTCTTTGGCTGCTGCGAAATGCTGTGGTCTCCCAGGCAGATGTTCCTGATAGTGTGATGAATTCATTCTCTCAGTTGGATGAGAATTTAATGAAAGTAGGAAATTCTTCTAAAAAACAAACCTGTATTACTGATTTTTTAAAAAAGTAAGCAACATTGGTAAAAGGGAATATGTAAATATTTTAGGCTTATTCTGGATTTAAAGTTTGCATTTTTTGTTTATTTAATTGTTAGTGATTTTTTATTACTGAACCAGTTTTTGTTTCTCTAACCTGAGACATACTTACGTATAAAATTAATTTGATGTGTATTGTGTTTCTTCAGGGATTTTAAACATATTTCATCAAAAAGCATTATGCTTTATTTTGCATTCAAATTGCAGTATGTGTATTATAGGTCAATAATTTTAATACTTTAAATTTAGGTGTTTTTCATTTATTTACATTATGAAATCATTAATTTATTTTGCATTCAAATGTATTTGCTACTTAACTCCTTAACTGTGACATTCAACTATAGTCCGACACATTTCACTCGCGCCGAATAGATTCACATTTACGTTCAGCCGCAGATTTGCTTGTCCCCTCAGTAAAATTAGAGTTAGGAAGTTTGTACATACTTTAAACCACTTGATGCCGCCCTTTGTTTGTACTTTAACCTTCAAATATACTTTACCTCATGTTTATATTGTATTCACGTCTTTTGTAAACAAACCATGGCCATGCGCCGCTACTACCAATTGTTTGTAAACCTAATAACATTTATATTTATTATTTCACGTATTTATATATTGTAAGCCTTATTTTTGTATCTTGATAATTGATTTGGTATAAATTATTTAGTGTTTAAAACCTTTCATGACACCAAGTGGAAATATTTAAATTTTGTATTTTTCATTTCGCGCCCATGCGACGATATTTCGCACAGTGTAGTTGGCCTCCCTGCCTAGAGCCTGCCTTGTTCCAAAAGTCCCGTTAGCACCACCCCCTCGGGAGGCCACCCACTCTGCTCGACCCCCTAAAGATTCGGGTATAAAAGGGGTGCCTTCAGCCCTAGTTCTTCAGTAGTCGTCAGGGGATCGGCCTAACCACCGAGTATCCTTGGCACTCCTCTCCAATCTGTTGGTTGACGCCCGCAAGGTGCCAACAGATTACCCCTACCTGAAAACCTTATTCCTTCCATACACGCTGGGGTTGATGTCCGCAAGGTGCCCTCTGCGATACCTTACCTTAAATCCACCTGTCGGCGGATTCCTTGTACCACACCCAACTCTTGCACTTTACCTACCTTGAGTGTCAAGTAGTACTCTGTGGCGAACGTCGCTAGCCTGGCCCGCGCGCGCCATATTTATTTTACAGAACTAAGTCAGTTCTGTGCGCTTGTTGTTCCGGAAGTAGTTGAACCGGAAAATTCAGATATCTAAGGGTATTTCCATTGGACCACGCGGGAGCAAAGCCCAGTACCAACCGAGACAGTAGTCAAACCTTTACAGTATCAGTAGCGATCTATTGCTAAGTGAAAGACTTAAGTCTTTAAGAAGTACATAGTAAGATGAAAGTGTGTAAATAATTGTAACCAGTGAACGCTTGTAAAAATTGTAAATTCAGTGCCTGTAAAAGACTCGTGTGCCGACGAATCTGTATATTGTTGGATACAATATATAGTAACTACATCTATCTCATCTCTTTTATTTTCTTACTTAATGTCTCAACCCGAGCAGAGCAGTGATAAAGATTGCACAGAAGCAAAAAGGCAAGCCGCCTTGTTACGATACTCTCAGTGCCATCAGCCAGTAAGAGATCTCAGTAGGGTTATACTGCCAGCCGTACCAATCCAGGACAAGGCCCCAACATTACCCGAACTTTGTTAACAATATTCGCAACCAGAAACCTCTCCCACTAAGTCGGACCTCCGAAAGATACTGCGGGGCATGCGCAGGAGTGTACCGCCTCTACTAAGCCCTCTGAAGACTCCACCGCGTCCCAAGGCGGGACCTGTTCAGAAACTACGTAACGAGTGGCACCCTCCGGCCGCCGTCTCTGCCAAGAAACGCAGCCTGCTTGAAACCTTGTTTTAGGTGAGTGACTCGTAAACCTAAAGTACTATCTATAAAATATCTGTCCCTCAAAAGTACTCCAGAGATCATACCCGGCCAAGATCGACAGTCACTCGTCGTGTAGGGGACAGATCACTGGAACCTTACTTACCTTATGCTCCCCAAAGTCTCATGCTCAACACAAATCGCACTTGATAAGACTCAACACTTATATCTTTACATTCAAACCTGATAAGAGGCGACAAGTCGAATATACAACATATTGCTTAGCTGCGACATTCGACTTTAGTCGAACACGGAATTAAATAACTCTGTAAACACTTTTCTCGCTTAAAATTAATCAAAAATAAACTATTTACAAAAAAAAAGATATTTAAAAAATTTTTTTACACTTTCTTGGCATAATCAAAATATTTTATCCTGCAGCGAAAGAGTTAACACTGGCAACGTTAGGGATTCCTTACCAATTTTAAGCATTAATAAATAATAAAGTATAGTAAATATTACATTAATATTATATTACCCTTCTATAAAGTCTTCCTGCTTATAACATCCAATTTTATTTGTTATCTTGAAAGATGTTATAACAGGGTTCCACTGTACATTAGCAGCACTATTTCTGAGAGGTTTTTTTTTTAACATTTTTCAAATTTTTTTTTTTTACTTCTATTGTGGAGAATCTTAAAATTTTTACTTAATTTCCATCCCATAATCTCTACTGGTTTATCCTCATTGTAGAATTTTTTTCTAAAGTAAACTCAATTCAAAACTGCATTTCTGTAAACTGTATAATACAACATTTTTTAGAAGACTCTGTCCTTTATTAAACTCTGAATGACAGTAATTTGGTTGGTGGTGTTTTAAAGTTGTTTTGTTTACATTTTAGTCTCTGTGACCAACAAAGAAGTGGCCATCTCCTTGCACTTCAAAATACACAATTTACAGTTTATTAATATATAATATAAAAAATGTGTCTCAATTACGACTATTTTTGTGTTAGCTCAAATTTTCTCTTAATTTGAAAACCCCACAATTAGCTTCCTTCGAGTATAGCCCATACCCCTTACCTGAAACCACATGTCTTCTCCCGCTGAGCTAGTTGCAGTGCCTTTGGCTGCCAAATACTGATGCTTAATTCTGTAATGAGTACCTGCCAAAATAACTGCTATTACTTATTTCCACATACTGCGGCTTATAGATGTCTAACGTTTATAACCACTTATTCAAATACACCTTTATAAGAGCTATGCTGAGGGTTTACGACCTGTTTTGAATAATTCCTGTATTTCTAAGCCAAGCGAAACTAACAATGTTAATTACAAGTAAATACGTGAATTTTCCTAGATTAATAGCCTTCTGTAATTCACAATAGTAGTATCTTAAAATAGCTAATGAGAATGAATTTCAATTCAAAACAATTTAGGTTCTGTAGTTTTAGTTTTCCCTAACATAGCACCAAAATTGTAACTCTGATAATCTAATTTACAGTACTCTAGTGGACGTATTCCATTACACAGTAGTACTCTGCATTACTCTGTCAGATTTTAAGAAACATTCTAAGACATTATAAACTAATTTATCCAACAATGTGCCATAAAAAATGGTTTCAGAGAATGTAGGTTATGATCCACTGTCTCCAAAATATCTTACACTCAATATCCCAAAATTAACTAAAACAAGTCGAGCCTTTAACAATAGCCTTCGTTCTTCGCAAGGTGCTTCAACAACTTCTCCTTAATGCATTACTGAAAGTGTTCGTCAGTAAAGCATCATTCCTAAATGAAGCAAGCGTCGGTTGAAATACTTGTGTTAGTACGTTTTACTGCTACGGATTCCATGCCAGAGATGTGACACACTCAGCAAACACTGTAAGAACAAAAGTAAACCAATTTCCAGTCAATGTAAACAAACTTCATGGTGATAAACGAACAAAAAATAATCAACAAACAATCACAATACAAGTGAGTCTACATGCTGTCACACACAAGAAAAAAATGTCCACTAAAAGGAAAAACGTAAGCAATTTCTTTGTTACAGTTTCTTCTAACATTGCAGTACATAAACTCATTACATAATATTCAGAGGCCCGTGATTTTCGCAAATGCGAAATAACCGTGGTAAAATGCGAAAATCTACTATATTTGCGATAAAATGCTAAATTCTCCGGGTGAGCCGGGAAAGTGCTATATCTTTATCAGCGCTGCCGGGGGCATCGGCCCACTGCCTTGTTTCCATCCATCACAAGCCTTGAGATGAAGCTTGCCTGACAGCACAGAAATCGTATATTGCCCGGACACTCGCACAAAGAAGAGGACAATAACTATCAAATTTTCTTATCTCAATCTCCCCCTCCCTAACCATCCTTGTAGGCTGGCGCCGGTTAAACTTGAGGCAGGAAGAACAAAGACAGTCAGAAAAGCTTCCGCTCAGCTCAAATGACAACGTGGCTATTTGGAAGAATAACTGCGTGTTTTGCCTGAATATTGGTGGACATATACAGTTTCTTCACTAAGGCCATTTGCCTTCGTGCGCTATCTGAGCTCTATATCTTGCGTGCGCGCGTGCACACACACACACACATGCATGCCGCGCACCTACCGTATTGTAAGCCGATTTTTTTTTTTTATTATTTTAATTCGGACACTCAAAAATCATGTCTCGGCTTAGAATCGGGACAAGCAGTTAGGAACAAATATGTAAAAATAACGTTGTTACAACCGACAGTGCATATTTATCAGTAATTTTAAATGCCTATAAAGTTAAGAGTATGTTCTACGTTCGTTAAAAGGCGGCGTCATTCTATCAGCTCAAGCCGACAAGTTTATTACCACGGAGATTATTTGGTTGAGTGCAGAGACGTGTTGTTTTTGCTCCGAGGCAGGCACTGTGAAATGCGACGGAGCGAGAGAGATAAGAGAGAAGTAGATAGCAACTACGTCATGCACATTCCTTACTTCTTGCTTCCCCTTTCACCCTCCTTCCCATTGCGATAACACAAGCTGTCTCAGTTTTAAACTCTTCCACCCCACCCCTGCTCCATCTTCAAACTATCGCTCTCCACTTGTCAACTGACGACATGACACATCAGCGGGATCAGTTATCTCAATATGTGCTCTCGGCTGATAAGCGTGCGTGAGACAGCCACAGTTCGGCTTGTATTTGTGTCATATTAATTTTTCTTGAGGTAGTCTTCAAAAGTAGGGGTCGGCTTACAAGGCGGTAAATACAATACGTGGAAATGGTGCCTGCAATAAGATAGCACTGTAATTTACCTTATCTCTCTCTCTCTCTCTCCCTCTTTCTCTCACATACATACACACACACATACCACGCCTACTCATCCCCCAACCCCAGATGTACTTTGAGATTGAGCTGTGTTTGCAGTTGTAAACAGGAAGCAGCTTGCAGGCTTTCGTCAGAGCTAGTGAAAAATAAAAAAAATAAAAGTTTTCCTCGACGGTACGTATCACGGCATTAGAGATGCCGCGGATTAAAGTGTCTATTTTTGAGCGGGCAAAAATTAGACAGACGATAAATTCTATATGAGTGATAGTTCTATTTTGATGTGTGGTACATGTGATTGTTGCCTCGAGTGGGAAAAAAAGGATGTTCTTGATAAACACATTCAGTCTCAGGGGCACAAAAAAAGAAAGCAAACCATGTTAGAAAAAGGAGAGTCATCAAAAAGGCAGACAACAGTAGTGGGTGCATTGGAAACTCAAAAAACGGGATAAAATGGAAACGTATTTTTTTATTCAAGATACTGTGAAAATGGGCTTGAAAGCTAACAATCATTTAGAAAAAATGGATCATCCTACAGTTCGGGATTATTTTGGAAAGTACATCCCTGGGTCAGGGGATTTACCAAATGCTGATCGATTGAGACGTGAGTATATGCCAAAAATTGGGGTTGCTGAAAAAGAAAGACTTACTGAGATACTTTCACACAAGGAACTCTATGTTGTAGCAGATGAAACTTCAGATTGTAGATGGTGTTGTGTCTTTGTCATCATTTTGCGTACCATTAGTGCCACTGTTGCTCAAGAAGTGCACATGGCTAGTTGCTGTTTTCTTGATTCAGCTAATGGCACAACTCGCAGCCAAGCTATTGTAGATGCACGGACTCAGTACCAGATTAATTTCGCTAATGTGTTGGGACTAATATCGGATTCTGCTAGGTATATGGAGACATGTTTTACAGCACTGAAGATTCTTCTAGGTGAGCACCTTATTCATTTGCAATGCTGGGCCCACAAAGTGAACCTTGTTGGAGATTTTTTCATGTCCGAACTAGATGACGTAAATGCACTGGTGGTGGATGTGAAAATGGCATTTTTACATGGACGTAAAATAAATAATTCCTACATAAGCTTCTTGCGTGAGAACTTTCCAGAGCTTGTCCCTAAGCTGTTTCCAAGCCCTGTGGTAACACGCTGGAATTCATGGTTTTTGTCAGTAGTTTACCTGTCTGAATATCTCGAGCCGATGCAACAGTTCTTATGTCAGTGGCAGCCTCAAAATGCAAGTGTTAAATCTGTTTGCAGAAAATGTTCTGAAGAAACATATCAGATTCTGAAAATAAAGTGCCAGTTTGTGAGTGAAGCATGTGAAAAGATTGTTAACCTCATCAAAAATCTTTATCCCTATGCACACATAGTTGTTCTAGTTCATCCCACAATGTCTAGCCAGTTGAGGAGATATTCTGACGGGGTGTTATCACAGAGGACACTAAATAAACTCCAGGAAATAAAAAATTATAAAGAAAAAGCCAGCATAATCTCTTCTTTGAAAATGTGCTGCACTAAAAGCCACACAAAACTGACAACTCACATGGCTCCATCAGCTGCAAACAACCTTTACAAGGAAGCAGGTGAACTGTTCAATCCTGCCAAGGCTGGTCAGCATGTGGTTGTAGACTTTAAGAAACTAGCAGCCAGTCAAGATAAACTTCTAGCTTTCTCCAGAATGAGCATTGATGAATCCATTGATGGTTACATGTACTTTCATGAACAACTGAAGGCACATGTGCTCTCTAGCAGTAAGATAGACATTGTTACAACTTCTTCTGGCAGTTAAACTTGCAAAACCCGAATTTGGAGCTGCTGCGCTGAAAACCATTTGGACTCCGCATAGCAGCGTCGATGCTGAGCGATGCCTGAGTTCCTACATGTTGTGTTGAGTGATCGAAGGACTCAGTTGAAAGAAGAAAACGTTGAGATGTGTAACATGCTCAAATTCAATTTATAAGTATATTTCCATGTATTACCAACTTAGGTAGCCTGAGAAACATAAACTTAGTGTACATAAAATTCTTAGTTATAGTAGTTTTTTCACAAGAGGACATAATATGCATGCAAAAATTAAGTGTGATGTATATGTTTAAATTGAAAGTTTTTAAATTGAGTGAAAATTTGAAAATGCTACAAAATGTTATTTTCACGGGCCTCTATCTAATAATATTTCTCTTTAGTTTAACAAAAACTAGTGTCGTGCAGCAACAGGTAATTTAAATTTAATATTTTGTCTCTTTATAAATATACAGGATGAGTCGGGACGAAAGGGCAATATTCTAGGATGTGATAGTACTAGTCATTGTGATTAAAAAAACTCAAATGAACATGGAGTAAATGTGATGGTTGTTGAAATAGTCCCATTTGAATGAAAAACACTTATAATCTGTCAAATTAATCATATTGTTTTATTTGTTTTAGGCCTAATGTTTTCTCATTTCAGTGACAAGGATATTGCAATAAACGAAAAAAATTTAATATTAACTAGTTTTGTATTTTAAAAAAATTATTTACTGCTGTTTTCATAGCAGAAATAATAGGATTTATACAACTTTTATTTTTATGTTGTGTTGTTCTTTGATCTAGTGACATGACTTCACAATACATTCTCAAATATTCCACCACCTGCTTCAATGCATATGTCAACTCGCTGAAGAACATGACGTGTCGACCGTCGAAGATCATCATGACGTTCCTGTATGCCAGCAAAAACATCCATTATGTGATTGAGCAGTTTGTCTCTCTCATGTATTAACTTTACATCTGTAGACTTCACCCTTCACCCAACCCCATGAACAATAATCTAAAAGCTTGAGGTCGTGAGACCTTGGTCACCAGAGAATGGTACTACCATGATCAATCCATCAATTAGGAAATGTGGTATTAATATGCTCCTTCAACAGGTATGATACATTGATGAAAAGTTCCAACTTTGAATTATGCAATAAATGCTTACCGACAAGAATTACGAAAAACTCTGCTACCACAAACTGACCACATATGGTACAATGAAAACTAACTAGGCCAACAGTATATACTATTTTATATAAAAAATGCTTTCAGTGACCATAATGTACTTGTCTGTGATGTAACACTAACTAAATTTATACATCAACTGTGGCACGGCCTACCATCTGGTCACCAGTTTAATGTTTATTTTTTTATTGTTTGAAGGTTTATGTAAGTATTGGTTTGTAGATTATTTTAGGGTGCCTACGCAACTCTCTCTGCTAGGTAGCATAATTGTTCATTCGAGTGAGAGTTTGAGTCTCTGTAGGTGAATGCCCAGCTTACCTAGGTCTTAATATGCATGTTTAAGTGGTGTTGATCATCATAATTTATGTAGGTACTTATTGATTAATGTAACTGGATGACCTTTGGCCCTGGGAGGTCATGAAAAGCCATCTGGAAAAAGATACATAATGCTGCAGTAAAATTTTATATTTTTATTAATTTAATTATGACCTATTATTTAAAATCAATGGCACATGGTCCGTAAATTGGTAAAATTGATTGCTAGTATATATTTATTTTTTTTATATGCAGAAATTTATTTTTAACAATGGTTAATCATCTTTGCGCATTTAATTAATGTTCTGAACTGACAATTTTAAATTTAAAGCCACGTGTGGCGAGTCGGTTTTGAATTATTTTACTTAAAGTAGGTTTTAATTATTTTCAAGTTGAAAAGAGTTCCTTGCGGCTCACGTACATTTGGCAACGCCTTGATGGCTTTAAGTGGGCCGGCCATCGTAGACTCTGACATTCTGTAGGTGTTCTTCAAAGAGTGAGGACACAGAGCTTCTGCCACGACCCAGGAATGCAGGTATGAGCGTAAGATTTTGTCGAGACAGTGAAAACTTGATTTGGTGCGTGAAACTAAATCTATTTTCCGAGGATACGAGATGAACTTTAACTTAATAAGGGCCATTTTAGTATGGACGTGGCCAGAGCGGAACTCTTTTCTCCTCTAAAGCATTGTTGCTGGCAGACCACCACGTGCGTAATGTAAACTGTATACATGCCGAAAGTGGAAATTTCAAGTAAACTAGTGATAATTGGAAGCCTGGTCTTTTTAATCCATCCACGATCTCACAATACCCACGAACTTAGCTACAAACCCTGAGATTGAGCCCTCATGCCAGCCGCAAGTGACGCAGAGGACCTAGTTTTTATAATTTGATTACCACGTGAAAAGGGATCTTCAAACGTGCCATTACACAAAATGGACATCCGTTGTGGGGCCTCGTAGGAAGTTATTACGAAAGAGGACTCATGGATGGATAACTATTGAGACCAAGGAAGGCGCCAAACGCCGCCGGTCAGGACCGGTGACCACGTGGAAGAGTACAGGTAAGCTGGGTAACAGGGTAGAGCAGAATATTGCGAGGGCATTATTGTATGGTTTTATGAGTTATGTGTAATTTAGTCCTATCACCGCATGTCTGCCGGACCACTTTTAAGTTTTCATGATGACATAAGGCAGTATATTTCATATGTTCATGGTAGTTAAGTTGTGCGAGTTGTGAAAGAAGACAAAAATTATTATTCTTTTTGTTGACCCGTTTCTCAGTTGTTTGTTTGCATGGCCATTTTTTTCAGAACAGAATAATGGTCGTGCAGGAGTAACGTACCAGTGTAATAAGATGCAGGTCGATGCAATAGTGATTTGTTTTCTTCAGCATGAAAAATTCTGAGTACATAGTATTTTGGTAAGTAGAATAAAAATGAAGAAAAGCTCTAACCTGAGAACTCATATTGTAGTTGCCTGAGAATGTGAACTACCAATGTTACAAGATGGTGCCCGCCATGGGGTACGAATCTACACATAGCCTGAGAATTGAAACTGAAGAAGAAAGATTAAACCCTAGTGAAGAAGATGCTACTACCATTGAAGGATGAGCCTAGCAGATCAACAAGTCCAGCTACAGGGGCGGTGTTTCTCGGCTTCCTGCCCAGGACGGCGGCAATCTCGTCGGCGTACCATCACTCAACAATAGGCGGCGGAGTGCAGCGCATCGCAACCCGTCAGGCAGTACAAGTAGGCTAGTGTTTTTAAAGCAGTGAAAATATATTTTTTACTTTGGGTACCTACTTGGGACTTAGTAAAATTACCACACTAACATTTAGTGAGGCCATGATGGGTTCAATTTAGAATAGGCATAAATTCTATTTATGTAGCATTGGCTGGCATTTTTTAAGGGCAAAGCCTAAATGGGCGTAAATGAATTTTTTCTTGTTTGTGTTTACTACTAGTAATAAGTTGACACAATGTCAAACAATGAGGAAAGTGTTGTGGAGTTGGTAGAGGACCTAGTAACTTTCATTATGTCAGCGCAAAATGTGGGAGAGGGTATACAGTTAGAAAAAGAAAATGTGCTGTTAGGAAAGTGAGAGGACGTTGAAGTTTATAGTACATTAGAATTTATTAAAAGAAATTAATGCTAACCTCATACAAACTAGTCAGGAGCTGAGGCAAGACCTCACAAATAACACTGAGCAAACTAGTCAGGAATTAACCAATAAAATTGAGGGAACTCATTAAAAAATAGAGCAAACAAAGCAAGAACTAACAACACAGTTAGAGCAAAGTACAGAGGCATACAACAATAGGTTCTTAGAATTGGAAAGTAGAATAGAGCACTGGAGTGCTGAATTAAGGGCTCAATGCAAAGGTCGATCAGTGGAGAACAAGGTACACATACAGCAGTTACAGAAAGCAGTTGGAAGAGAAAACTGGGATTTTAGCAGCTAACATACAAGAAACTAAGAGTGAGGTAGGGGGCTTAAAGCTTCAGATGGGAAAACAACAGGAAACTACCAGTAGGGTTACACAGGGTATAAAACAGCAAGGAAAAGAAATTGGGGAATTGCAAAGTAGCGTAAGTTTAGAATTTGGTAAGACTGAAGGTCAGATAATAAGGAAAAACAATTCATCAACATTACATCAAAAATTTTAAAAAAGAACTAAAACTCTATTTAATAAAAAAAGTATTTTATTCTGTTGAAGAATATTTACAAAGTTAAACAGGTGTAAGTAATCTAAACTGTTCCTCCAGCTCCAATTCAAATTTGGCAGTTACGTATTATATTTCCTTGTTTGTTTTACTATGAATATTTAACACTTGCATAAGCATGTATGTCTCCTTGGTATACATGAATAAGTATTTCCCTAGTTTAAGTGACTAGTAGAATAAATTCCTTTCCAAAGTAGTTTTGGTTCCCTGTGTATTGATATTGCCTTTACTGGGTCCTTTCACCTGACCTTGTAGTCTCTTCACTTCTGTCTGATTGGGTAGGCCTATTCCCCTGAAAGGCCCTCTCATCTGTTCCATGGTCCCTACTTTCCTCCTGACTTCTATGTGGCCCGTGACTGTCACTGTTGTTACGCCAACCCCCATTCCTGTTAACAAACCTATTTTCCGATTCATTACTTCTGTCATAATTATCTGAAAGCGTGATAACTTCACTAATTTTGTTGGCCCTGGAGCCTATACCACCATCTTGTATCCTATTGGGAAAGTAATGTAAAATACGAGCTAGGAATCTTTCCTCAGTTACCTGTGATTCTAAGAACTTGGCTTGCAACTGCATGTCCTGTAAATATTCAGTCATACCCCCCTTTATAAGATTGTATTTCCTTGTATATAAATACTGCATGTTTTAGAGTAGGGCTGAATTCATTATTTTTTTCTGTAATTCACCAAAATGTATTCTATGTATGTATGTATTGCAAATGTAAATACTTGTGTCCCGTATACTGTGATAATGCTTGTTGCATTTGAATTATAAAAAAATTGTTTTTTTGTCACATAGAAATCGTAGAGACAGTATTAAATTCCGCAGCATTTTTCAAAATTTGATAGTTTTGTTGTGTTGAACGACGAGTGTTATGTAATTTATCTGGTTTTAGTTGAAATATACCCCAATATTTCTGGGGGCCGCGGTGGCCGAGAGGTCAGACATCTCGCCTCCCACCAAGGCGATCCGGGTTAGATTCCTGGCGGGGTCGGTCCCCGGATTTTCG
The DNA here is from genome assembly GCA_003012365.1 of Medauroidea extradentata. Classification (NCBI taxonomy): domain Eukaryota; kingdom Metazoa; phylum Arthropoda; class Insecta; order Phasmatodea; family Phasmatidae; genus Medauroidea; species Medauroidea extradentata. The sequence continues at coordinate 15,661 of PNEQ01096812.1, read as the reverse complement.
CATGTGGGAATCGTGCCGGACGATGCTGCTGGTCGGCGGGTTTTCTCGGGGATCTCCCGTTTCTCCCGCCAATCCATTCCGGCACTGCTCCACACTCACATCATGTCATCCCTAACCAGCGCTTAAGACCTCGATGTTAAGCGCTGACCAAAATCTTTCACTCACCCAATATTTCTGTAGAAAAGCTGTCCTGGCGTTTTCATATTTTCCCTCTATTTGTAGCTCACTGCTTTGCTGTTCATTCTGGCCTGGATATAAATAAATTCAATCTGTGTTCCTCTGAGCAGTCTATCTGATTTATTGCCCTGTCACATTTCTGTATAAATTGTACAACATGAACTCCTTCATTTCAATAAAACCTGAGTACCACCTTTTCAAACACACAAACGTCTCTTACTACCCTTCTGAATCTCATTTTCTATTTCCGTCTTAAATTCCTCAAGTTTATGTTTCCATAGTTCTCCAGCTACCTTTGCATCATGCTGTATACCTTGCACCATTCCGTCTACCTTTTCTGATCTCCTCCCCATTTCCCGTACCTTTATGTATTTTATTTTTATTTATTTATCATCCAATTTCTTATTTCACAATGAGGACGATTTGTCAAGAGTACATAGTCTTGCACGTGTCATTGTCCTGAGGTACTGCGCAGTTGGAATTTTTCTAGACTCTCTTTTGGGCAAGGGAGGATGCGGAGGCTGTGGCCAACGGCGTGGGGCATTCCCAGGTTTCATCATTTAGAGCTTTGGGAGCCCACCGCCAGAGGTTTCTGTCTTCAGGGGTTTTCCCCGTGTCCAAGGCTTACCCTCTCTCCACTCTAAATTGGATAATAAAAAGTAATGACTCTGAGAAGTACGAACGTGACAGGGATTCAACCCTCCAATATCGATAACGTAATGGTTGAGTGGCATTTTAACAGACACGAGTAGCACCCGGGCCTTATCTTTCTTTTTACTTTATTTCGGATTGCAAATAATAAGTCTTATAAATTATCTCCCGCTCGCGTCTGTAGGCCGTTTGGGTGCAGGAGGCTACGGACTCCCTCTTTGTATGTATTTGCCACATGTAAATGTACCGTGTGCCTTTTTTTTAACTTAATTCGTTAACAATGATGTTTACGAGTTCGTTTTAGTCTCGTGAGCCGAGCTACACTATGGAAAAATAGTACTTCATTTGCGCCCTTTGGTAAATTGTAAAGGAATTTGTTAATAAATCATCTTGTGACAGTTTTCGACGTCTCTTAGTTTCTCCAGTTTCATACATCAATAGTCTACTTTAAAAATGTAACGAGTGTCGGCAAATTCAGCAAGATAGGCTGATTCTCCTGGCCGGACATGTTAGTCTTGTACAACTAATATGTTAAAGATGGCTGGCCCAACGAGCAGCGAGAATTTCAACACGGAACCCTGAGGTGAAGAGGACAACAGTTGGTTGGCAGTTTCGTTCGTCAAGACATCTGACGGGGTTTTCAAGATCTACAATCGCCGAGACCGAGAGAGGAAACGTCGCATCGCTACACCAAGTAAATTCGTCAAAAAACTTATTTGTTTCTGGCCATGTCATAACAGGGATTTTTTTTATTTAAAGAAAAGTTTAATTCGTCTTCAATTTATTTTCTGTGCCTATAGTGTTTCAGACGTAATTGAAAGTATTTCAAACTTCAAGTTATTTTAGGCCTAAAGTAATTCCTGAAATATTTTCTTAAATTTATTTGTCAGTATGCAGTTACATGCCAATTTTCTTTTAGGATATTAACATAGGAGTAATTTCTTTTTACAGGTGTAATATTAATTTAAAAGCTTTGAAGAGTTTTGGAAAGTAGTGATGGGCCTAACCTACTTACATATGCAGCATTTGTACAGTTAAATTACATTGTTTTCAATATAAAATAATTTCAGAATAGACCCTAGTAAAGTAAAAATGTCTTGCACAAACAGTAACGAATATTTGTCAAAACTAAATGACACCCCAGTTACTGACTTTGAAACTTTATTAAATACACGTAGTGAAATAATAGGGGACACACCTTTGTTTGTAAGCACTTCTGAAGATTGTCTAAATAATGTAATGTGACGTGCACTGGCACGTAGCACTGACTTGGCCTCTTATCATACAGTAACTTCAATTTTTTTTGGGTCTTAATTAATTTTTTATTTCTGTTTATAACAAATTAAGTAGGCCAACTTAACCAGGTATAAGGATGTATACGGCGGGATTCAACATATTAATTGGGGATGCTAATAGAGATATTAACATTAAAAGTCTATTCAAAATTTAAAATTTAACTGTTAAAGCAAGAGAAAAGTATTTAATTTGACGTGTCAATTTTATCAGATTCATGTGGTGTTTGGACTCATTTTAAAGCTAATTTAATTTCAAGCAACTTTTCTCAGTTACTTTTTCTTATATTTTGCCTTGTTTGGATTTTTTAAATTTCAAGTAGCCTCTTAGCTTGCTTCTCCTGGAAAGGGATATATTTGGCAGGCTGGTCAAAGTTCTCTTGCTTGGAAGCACATGCAGAGAAGTGCTGGCTTTAAAATTTCAAATAAGCTCTGAACTAGCCTGTGCTAGGATGGATTTATCTGGCAGGCTGGTCAGAGTTCACTCGCTTGGAGGCACGTATTGGGACGTGCTGGAAAGCGGGGGCTCTGCCGGGCGTTTCTCGATCGACGTGGGTGATAGAGTTGGGCGCAAAACTTAGTGAAGGTGGTGATCCATGACAGATTGATGATGCTGCACACCCCCAATTAATAAACTAATGAATATTTTGCTGGTATTATGGAATAAAACACTTTGTAAATTTATCAGTAACTATGTTACATAGTTTGCTTCCTTAGTGAACGTCAATTAACCAGCTTTTTAGGCAAGTTGGATCCTAATGTATCCCTCCGCCGCTCGGCCGAGTTAAGTCTGGGTGTCCGCCCAGGAAAGTTAGTTGTGATCCATCGGAGCTACGGAACGGTCGGCGGGAGATGGCCGGCTGAGTGTTTTGTTTAGTTTGGCGTCATGGCGGCAGGGAGAGGACGTGTTAGACGTGGTAGAGGGGCTGTGAAGCCTAGAGGACGGATTCGTTAGAAGAGATCATTCCAGTCTTTTTTTTTGTCTCTTTTTTTTGGCATAGTACCTTTTTATTTTATAGTAATGTAACCAGATGTAGGTATTGATAACCGCGTAGTCAGAACTAAGGTAGATAATGTGCCGGACCAAGTATTACTATGGAGGCAAGCGGCAAGTCGTGATCCGTAGATAGAAAAATCCACCTAAAGTAACCCTGGGCGAGCACTCGCAATGTGAATTGCCTTTGTCTGTTAAATTGTGTCAAAAGAAAGGTTAAATGAAGGAGAAAAAAAATGCCGATATGATTTTTCTTATTATTTTTCTTTTATCCATTTCTGACTAACCTCACTGCTATCCGGGCTTTAGTATTACAGGCACCGTCTCTGCATCAGCTCGCTTGTTTTTGCCAGTTCATTTTTTTTTTGCCTGCTAACTACTTGCAATAGCAACAGAAGAGAGTTACGTCCCTGAATCAACAATAACACGCAGCAGCTGCAGATGACCCTTTAACTACGACTACTCCTAATAGAGGGAGGAGGTCGCAGAAGAGCAGCACCACCACATTCTGGCGCTCGAACAGGGACCTGAGGGAATCAAAGTACCTCGGGGGGCCCTCGGACCCGCAACTACAATAACCAGCCCCTCCAGTGCCAGGACAGCGGCAGTTCAAGGACGGCGGCAATACGAGTACGAGGCCTAGACAGGGGTAGCCTTTCCATCGTAAATATCAACAGACTCAACTCAAGGTAATTTAGTAGAAGTAGGAAGCAAAAATAAACAACAGGTTGGTGTTTACCAGTGCTAGTAGGTAGCCATAACCAAAGTTAGCCGGTCCAAATTGTGCCTCATATCAAGTACTGTTTTCTTTTTGTGCCCTAAATTACAGAGAAGACAACAAACGGAATGTAAACATAGTTTTTTTTAAACGCAGGTAAATTAATATCACACATTATCTATTTTATGACATTACCTAGGTTATGAATATAATATAAAATCATGGCATCTACCGATAAAAATTTACTAGGACTAATAAAAGCAATATTAGAGGCACAAACTAGAACACTGGTACGAGAAATTAATAGAGAAGTTAAGGAGGTAAAGGAGGAACTGAGTAGTGAAATTAAAAGTTGTGTGAATGTGTTTAAATTAGACCCAATAAAAGCTGTTAAAAACATTGAGGTTAGTGTAGAGTTAGGCCTAGAGGTACAGCATGTGCAGGAAGGTAAAGGCGAGGTTAGGCCTATTAATGAAATTAATTTTGTGTATCATGAGAGGGCAGTTAAAGGAATTAAGGGAACTGAAGCAGGTACTGATGTGAAAATATTAAGGAAGGGCAAATTTATTCGTAACTGGGGGGGTGAATGCTTACAAGAGTAATTAAGTTGATAATGTGAAGTGAAAGTTTTGGTGCTGCTATAAATCAACTGTATCTTTAACTTTTTTTTTTTTTTATGAAATTTGTGATTGGGAATATGGTTAATTTGAACAAGTAAAACAACGGTATTAGTGGTAAAGTCATTTGGTATTATTAGTGTTCTCAGGGTTGATCATAATAAGTAGTTGAAGTGCTAACGGTGCCAGTTAAATTTGTTAATAAATGTGTACCTTGTGTACCTTGGAGGTAACGTCACTTGGTAAAAGTGTATGCTAAACTGGCTTTGATTGCTCTTGGAATGTTGTAATTTTTTTTTTGTGGTGCCATAAATTATGCCTAGACATAGTAAAATTGCAGCTTAAATTTTCTATTTTTTTTTTTTTGTGAGCTGTATTATAACATCTGTTAAGTGAAGAATGAATATACATATGTACAAGTACAATGTAACCATTGTAGAGTTGAGGTGACAACAGAGATAGAATTGTATTGTATTGTAAAACTTTGCTATCACTATACTGTTTGAACCTTGAAAACACCACCAAGAAAATACCACACTTGTATTTGATACACAAGCTAATTTCCTAAGTACCTTGCTACTCTTGTTTGTTGTGAATTGCTGTTTGGCATTATGTAGCAAACTACAATGATAATTATGTTGGGATAGTTTCAAGTTGAGTCAACATTAAGGTGTCAAGTGAATTAAATTCCATTTAAATTGATCATGACTGAGCATGATAGTGTTGTAACTTGTTTATTTATGAATTTGTTGAATATTGTGAACATGGATCTAATTATAGACATCTTATCATGTAGAGTCATTAAAAATAAATAACAATAAGTGACAAAATGCAGTCGTGAATTTGCTGCAACTTTTCAGTTTATACTGCTCAACTTGTAGCAACAGGCTAGGACACCCAAGGGTTTATTTGATTTTGATGTGTTTTGGTTTGGCAAAAAAAATTTTGTTGTAAAAGCTTGGTCTGTTTTTTTTTTTTTTTTTTTTACTATCTCGTGGCCGTTGATGACTGTTAACTTGATGTAAAAAGGGAGTGCTGTAAGACGACGGGGATTATGCTAAGAGTGATAAGTTGATGGTGCAGACTTCCTGTAATCAGCTGAACTTTACAAAGTCAAACCAAGTGTATCGGTAGTGATTTATTAGTATTAAGAAAAGTAATGGTTTGCACATTATTTAAAAAATTTTGTTACGTTTAAAGTAAGGGTGCAACAACAGTGTGCTGCCATAAGTCGATGCATAAATTTAAAAGGTATTATATTTTCAATTGATTTTTTTATATTGTTTACATTATATATTACATTATATATGTGAGGATATGCCCTCTTGTTACTATGTCAATATTAAAGAGTGTTCAGTTTAACATTTCAGAGTTTGTGAAGGAAACCATGAGTGTAAATTAGCTTATAGAGAGAAACAGGGCTATGGCGATACCCTGTAAAGCGTTTCCAGAGCAAACTTCCGACACCTGTGTGGACGTACTTTTAGACGGTCATGTGATGTGGCGG
>PNEQ01096811.1:0-20397 GCA_003012365.1 Medauroidea extradentata | reverse complement strand
TCATGTTTCGGATGTGCTAGTAGTCACGTCCGCCGCCCTCGAAGGGTTAAGACGCAGTTGGGACAGGTATCTATGACGTAGGTTAGGCGGGATTCCCACTATGAGCCACCCGGGCTTTGAATCATCGGCCAGCCCTCAAGGTGTTACGAAACAGCCGCCGACCACTGGCCTCCAGGAACATGGCACGCAACAATATGTATTTTATTACCACAGAAGTCTCCAAGAGTAAAAAAATAGTAGCAAAAAAACACAAGTCAAAATGAGAAATCACATTTTCAAAACCCATTAGCTAAATACTAGCACCACTTGTGTTTGTCAGCTTCGTTAAATAACGACGTCGTATAGAGCTTCGTTTACTCCGCGGCTCCGAGGAAACATAATGAAACATGCTTCGCAGAAGGGTTCATACTCGCTATTTGCGGTGCATGTTTCGTTAGCACACGATACATATCGCAACGCCCCGGACGAGTTCGTATTCAGGATACTGGTGTATCTAGAATTTTGTCGCAGGCGGCTATTACCCTAGCTAGCAGATCTTCCTCCGAATCTATGGGTATGTCTTACACCAGAGCCTTGACGAACCCACACAGGTAAAAGTCGAGTGGATTAATGTCTGGAGAACGTACTGGCCATGTAATAGGCCCACCTCTTCCAATCCACTGTGCTGGAAATGCCATGTTAAGGTGATTACGTACAGCTCGTGTGTAATGCGGAGGGGCACCGTCGTGTTGAAACCACACACGTTTCCGAACCGCAAGCGGCATTTTCTCGAGGAACTCTGGCAGTGTGAATTGCAGGAATTGGCAGTACATGTGTCCATTCAATCGGTGTGGCATCAAGTAGGGCCCAGTGAGATGGTCGCCGACAATACCCGCCCAGATATTCACAGAGAATCGTTGCTAGTTCGCTACTTTGGCAGTTGCACAAAGATCGATGTCGTCCCAAATGTGACCGTTCCTGCTGTCAAAATAACCATCACGCGTAAATGTCGTTTTATCAGTAAACAATACGATGGACATAAAGCCAGGATATTCTGTGTACTGACGCAGGAACCACTGCAAAAACGCATTTCGAGGAGCGAAATCTGCTGATGACAATGCCTGGACTTTTCGCACATGGTAGGCAGGTAGTAGGTGCTTGTGCATAACACACCATACAGTTGAATGTGACACGCCCACTCCATGTGCAATGGTGCAGGTGTTTGTTAACGGATTTTCCTCCACAAGGTTGAAACTCCTTCATCCACATTTGGTGAACATACATTCCTTGGGTGACCAGAGCCACCTCACATTTTAAACATGCCTGTTTCACGCAGTCTCTGGGTGACACTGCTGAAGGACTTGTGACGAGGTTGCCTCAACACAGGGAATCTCTCGTGACACAATCGTGCAGCAGCATGTGCATAACCTTTCGTTTCACCATCCAGCAGAACCACGTCTGTCATTTCGGCGTTGGTGTACGTTGTCACGTCGACTAGTAGCACGATGCATGCAAAACAGTGAAGTGTGGGTTTGTAGCCTATTACAGTCCTCTACCATGTTCGGGAAGGGAACTACACTACCCATAATGGAAGGGGGAATTTGGGGAAGGGAAAAACCAAAAATGCACACCAATGTTATTAGCAACCACACTAAGGGCCGATTTCACCATGCAAGATTAAGGAATATTATCTAGATTAAGTAGTAAAATATCTCGATTTTCAGTCACTTATGTTTCACCACACACTTAACCTCGATTTTCTTGGGTTATCAAGATGAAATAGTTAACCCTCCAATTTCGGCCGATTTAGTCACATTATCGAGATTAACTCGTAACATATGTTGTTTATAAACACACAAGTGGCGAGAAGTCTGACAATTCAAAATTCGAAAAGTATACTAAACCAATGGCTCAAAGGATGTAGAATCCGTGAAAGGTGTATTATTTTGAAGAACATAACGATGCTGACTTCAGATTACGCTTTCGTGTCAAAATAATTTTTAATGGATTGACGATCGTCTAGGTCAATATGCAAGTTTAATGTATTAAAATGTTATTTATTTTATTATAGTATTCATGTAATTCTTAACACATGGAATATTTTTTCATTGTCAAATATTTCGACGTCCTTTCTGAAAGTGCATTTGTGGGTGGATTGTTTTGACACACGAAAATGCAATCTGAAGTCAGTAATGTGTTCTTAAAAATAATTATTCCTTACACGAATGATGTATTTGAGTTGATGGTTATAGGGTAATTTTAATAAAGGGCTGTTACATCAACAAATTACAAATTCTCACACATTTCAATTGTAAATTAACCTAAATAACTTCTACGACTCTGCCGATTTTTGCTGTTGCGCAACATTATCTGCCTACCAAAAATTTCTGTTACGGTATAATTCCGATTTTATTTGCTACAAAAGATTGGGCCTTTATTACAGATTTTAAAAAAACAATTACTTGTATTTCACATAGACGGTTGCAATACAATGACATCATACAAAAAACCAAACATTAGTGATGGCCTCCGCTCGCCGTGGTCTGTACAGCCACAACAGCATAAAACATACGTAATCGGGAATCTCCGACAGCTGTTCGGGAGTTTTCGTATGTTTAAGGCAACTCGACAGACACCCATGTTCAGAAAATCGCGATAATATTATCTCGATTTTCTTGAAAAGATAATTCGTGGTGAAACACAAGCTACTTTATCGAGATTAAAAACTAAATAACAAAGTTAATCTTTCGTCGTGAAACCGGCCCTAAACGATGCAAATTATGATTCCTCGTTGCCACAAACCAACTCGAGCGTTCACACGAAAGACTGATGCGGCAAGCAGTTATTCATTCCTGGTTGCATACTTTGTAGGCAATAGCAGTTCTTTGTGAAATCAAACATTTAACTATTACTCTTAAGAGCGTGTGAAAACATCGATTTCTATGCTTTTTTTTCGAAGACAATATGTATAAAGTACTGAATGACAGTCCTTGATAATGGTATTTTGGCTAATTTTATGAGTAAATATTTATTCAGAATTACTCATTCGTTACACATGACCTCTTGCTCAACTGTTAAATGCACGAGGTTCTGGCGTGAGAGATTGTGCCTCAAAAGTTTGTAACACTCGAAACAATTTTGTTGAAAATGTTGGCAAATTGGCTTCAAGAAACCTACAGTCATAGATTAATGTTTATGTACCACACCCTCTTAAATGACTAGATTTAGACAGTTTTTGCAAGATACATTTATTTTTCTAATTTTGCCGAAATTGTGTTAAATATGCAAATCCCTCATTATTGATTTCGGTAAAACTTATTTGTTACCTGAAATCTGTTTGTCAAGTAAGCAGTTTTCAAAATATCACAATAATATGTAATTTTTTTCCCCAAATTTTGTAAGTGTCTACAGCCCTTCCTATATGACCTGGATTGTGGGTTCCCTGTACCAAACTTTCAAATTCCACCTTCAATTTGTCAGTATGTTTTAGTTAAAAAATATTATAATTGTGCTGGGTCGGGTGGGTGCTATGAAAGTCCCTCCTGATGCTGACATCAGTTTATGTCAACAGAAAATTATATTTTCTGTTTCTAGCAGAATACAAGGATATCTTAGGGATTGGATCCTTGTTCATATATTAAAAAGCCAGCAACTCTGGCATCACTAGCAATGAAAGTCATCTGAAAATATTTGGGTTATATCCCAGTTTTCCTCCACAAAACCTACACCGCGCAGAGTGCGACACAAAAACCAAGGATACAACATAAGTGTGTGTGCCCCTGCCCTGCCATGCATGCATGCATGCATGCGAGAGAAGCATAAACTCACTTCGGGAGACATCAGCCAAATGACAAAGAAGCACACTTAGAGCAGGGATACACTGTTGGATTGTTTAAAAGGGGGACTTTTTAATACTAGTGATCTTACTGCCCGAGCTCAGTTGAATTCGGCAGTCATGAGGAGAGGATGTGTTAGATGCGAGTCAGCAAGGGTGGGGACAGGGAGTAGAGATAGGCAGGAGAGGGGATGGGCATAAGATAGAAGGAGGTATGCTAGAAACTTGTTATAGTATTAAGAATAGGCTGGAGGAGTATGCTAGACAGAGGGAGGGGGTGGAGAGAAAGGATAGTACAAGGATATGCTGGAGGAGGAGGAGGGAGGGGTATAAGAGAGGAGTTATACTATAAACCTGTGTAGCATTAGGGATAGGCTGGCAAAAAGGGGGTATGTTGTACAGGGGTAGAGATAAGCTGCAGGACAGGAGGTGTGCTATAAGACAGGGGCAGAGACTGGCTAGTACAAGGATAGGTTGGAGGAGTATGCTATAAGACCGAGAGAAGGAGAGGGTGGAGATAGATGGGTATAGACAGACTACAGGGGTATGCTATAAGAAATCCAATCACAACACTACCCGACCACTTCCCTCTCGTGGCACTTAGGCACCACTTGTATCGAAAGACCCACTTACCCTCACTTCCCCTACCATCCCCTCCCCTCCTGGGTAGGGCCTAAACCCTTAACCAATCACAGCCCTCATGGTACTTAAGTGCTATTCGTACCAAAAAACGTAGCCCAATCAATCACAGCATGGGACACGCCTCCCTGACGACCCTCTCCACCAATGAAAGGCCTAGCTCCCACCTGGGGTGGGAGCATGCTAACCAAATTCACGTTATGCCGGTTTTGCTCTCAGTTGAATCACGACGCACACGTGCTCCCTACTAACAGATGGCAAGGAGAACATTCCATTCAGCTTATGCAAATCGGCGGCGTAGCAAATCAGGTGATCGACAGGCCCATACATGTGTGTGCTGTGTATCTAACAGTACATCCGACACCCAGCCAAGTTCCAGTCACTGCCGACATTCACTCGTTTGCCTGCCGAGCATCCAACTTTATTCCTGCAGGACTACAGACATTACCTGCAACACTATGGAGTAGACGCAGACTATTCAAACTGTGCGAGAGAATGTCTACAAGACGAGAAAAACAACTGTGATATGGCATAACTCACTATGGGCAGATGAGGAACAAGTTCAGTGCAGCTTGTGAATACGGTCGTCAGTATATTCACATGAGTTTTAACTGTGCAGTAAAATAACGGATCTTTGAACCAAATTTGGCATAGTACTTTTTAAATTTGCAGCAAACATTTTTATATAGGTCATGCTGGATAAAGTGAGCAATAATTATTTAACCTGTGAAAAAAGTCACTAGGTACCCATTACCACATATAATTTAACATTAACAATATTTACCTTACTCCTTGTATGGTTGGCAGCGAATTGTAAAATGTAGTTCGTAATACTAAACTAAAATTAACTGAAATCTATGCATTGTTATTTTATAGAATTACTAATTTTTTTTAATCGACTTTATAAGTTCCCACAGACTGGACACTAAATGTGCAAGAATTTATTAATGTGTGGCCTCAACATGTCAATTTACTTTCGTATCTCTCTCTCATCACCAAAAAGTTGTCACATGACCTGTTTGGAATTTATTTTGCAAAAAAAAAAAAAAAAAAAACGTAACCACAGCCGTTTTACAGTAGATATTCAAGAATTTTCATTTTACACATGAAATGAAACAAGACTTTCGATTGTAAAGCCCGGTACACACTATCCATAACTCAGTATAGAATTCCGTACATAATTCTGTGCAAGTAGCACTGCGACAGTGCGTACTGCAACTATTCTGGTTTCACGTAGAATTATGTACCTAATTTCACAGACAGAGCCCATCATATTTTTCATTTTAGTGTATGTTCACGTGTATGCGAAGTATGCAAGCAGAGTTATCAATTTGATTTGAGTTAGAAATCAAATTCTTGTTTCCTACTAAACACACGATTGCAGGAGTTATTAAAACCTAAATAATGCAAGATTAATTTATTTGGTAATCATACGCAGGTCATGTTTGTGCTAAGAGTTTTCGGGAATTCTATAATTACACTTTATGGATTATGGCAACCAAAATCACAAATTTATTTTCCTTCTTGACGTACAGAAAGTTGATTGTAAACAGTTAAAGTGTGTAGACAACGCACAAATTTTGCTACATAATTCTGGTAGAAATTTGCTCTATATGTTTCTGAACATAAATAATTAAGGAATTGAGTCGAGAGTTAAGGATAGCGTGTACCCGACATTGTTTTAAAAACTAATGTCAAACTACTGGGCTCTAGGCCTATATTTCAATTTCATCACTCTTAATTTGGGAACACCCTTCCGACCCTATGGTTCCTTAGGGCTTGGACATGTGTGGATGGGGACGGGATCAGCTGCTGGGCGTGGGGTGAACTGTGTGTTTTGATGGTGGAGCATGTTAGCAGGGGAAGTTCCGGCATGCTCTTTGTGATATTTCATTATCTCTGTTATTTTTTTCACTTTGTTTCACTTTTGTTAAGACAATTTGTGCTTTTAATTTAGGGTACTACATACACTTACCGAAAGGGGGTGTTAGAGAAGGTCATGTTGGGAAGGGATATGGGAGAACTGTGCTGATAGGGATGCGTGGTACAGTATGCCTGGACGGGGCCGACGTCATCCTGGATCCGGTGGTGGGGCGTTGCCATTTGCTTCTCTGACTGGAGCTTCTTAAGTCTTGAGGTGACGGAGTGCTGAAAAGAGGTCTGAAAAGAGGTCGTCTTGGGCGAGTCGTTGCTGGTTGTGGGTCGGTGAGTTTGTGTACGAGTGGATTCGTGTGTCTGCTGCAGTGATGAATGAACCAGTCTGTGATGTGAGCGATGGAGTTGTGAATGTGTAGAAGACCTGTGTGCTCCAGTAGAGTGTTGCATGGCATCGGCAAGTACAGTCCTGTGAAAAGGCGGATTCCATGAAAATATGAGTGAGAATATCACTACCTGCTATTTGCACCTGTGCAGCGCAATTGCAGAGCAATAAAATAGGTCTTCTATTGCATGTATGTGGGTATTTAATTCCATTACAGCACTAGATGCAACACATGTGCAAATTTTGCGTTGCGCCCATAAAGTGATATTTAATCTGCCTCCAGGCTACATAAACCTCAATTTTCTAGTGAACTTCTGTTAGTTGTTTGTAGTCCACTGTCCTTGTCTATCATCTTTTTTTTCCATGTTGGGAATCTGGTCAGTCCTTAGTGTGTGGGTGTTGTCGAAATTTTGACTGATTTCTATCTTTAGAATTATTGCTGTTGAATATAAAATACTAACCGAATTCCTTTGCAATTTTTTTCCCCTTCTTTCCAGTTCTTGTACTTAGCCGTTTAACACAAGTTTGATCAACAAAACATGAGCAATGGCTTTGTCAACGAACCAATACATTCTTATTGTAAACTCCCATTGCAACAAACATTTCCAAATTTCAGATGTGTAAAATAGATAGGTTTTAATTTACAGGTAACGTTAGCATAAAATTAAACGTTTAAGAAAATTGAGCACTTTAAAGAAATATTTTTTAATTAAACTCAGATTTACATTTTTATGTAAATGACAAGTTTCACAACAATAAAAAATTTAACATATTACAAATACAACTGTTATTTAATAACATGAGCTATATACACAGATACAAAATACTTATAGACACTAGTTAAATATATATTTTCAGTTTTTTTCTTGGAAATTGTCCACAAACTTGGTGTTACAGTATGGGCACCACACAATATCGCATGTAAAAATGAAATGCACTTTATTCACACAACTAACTAGCTGATCTTCAATGATTATTCGATCATGTGGAAAAGTGCACAGGAGAATATCATGCCGAGAATCTGGAAGAAAAAAAATTACAATTTAAATTTAATTTACATGGATTGATTTCAAAATAAAATAGCTTAATATAATTCACTACTTCATTGTTTTAAAAACAGGTAACACAAGAATCTGCACCTTGAATAGCATTTTGTTAATTTGAAGGACTCTTTTAACATATGATTGAAGAGCTTACAAAAAAACCCTGTTTTAGTGCAAAATTATGGTACACCACAAATATGTGAGAAATGTCTCTTGCTGGAAGGATACTACCCGGATTGCTCAAGTTTCTTCGAACGGAAAAAGGCCGGTTTGACATGTAATTTCACTAGTAAACATACCAATTTTCAGGGTCTGGTCCTTGAAACAAAAAAATAATACTCTGCACTTAGTGGAATGTACTTGAATTGATTTACCAGTTTTTTGTTTAAAGTACCAGATTTCCAAACAGCTCTGTAGTCAAAGTTTAAGTAACAGAAGACAAAACACAAGAAGGTCATTCATAACATATAAAATCTAATTTTACCTAAAGTGATTGTTAAAGGAGCTGTGAGCCCCCAAAACTTGGGATTTTAAATTACTGTACTGCTATAAAAAAAGTAACTACTTGTGATTAAGAAACACAACAATAAATTGTGGTTTGCCGAACTGAGATATATTCCCTTTGAGAAAGTGGTTCGTCATATTCTTTGTCAGGTAAATAAGGAATTGCAAAATTAATTTAAAGTAAAATGATGTGATATATAGCTGCAAGATGCAAAGGCCACGCTGCAGGAGACAATGGGTAGAAGTGCTATAGCATACACAGACTGCTCACTACTACAAACACGAGATGCAGGCTCTTACCATGAGGCAGGCAACTCCAACTCCAGCGCCGCCCAAGGTGGCTGCGTGGTCCTTCACAAAGCCCACAGCTTTATCCAAGCAGCCATCACCGTAAACGTTACCCGGTTTTGCAGTGCACAGAGAGTTCTGCGGACAAAAGCAATGTGTCACCCATCCGCAACAAACCAAGAGGACAAACCAAACCCTAAAAAAATAGTTTGAAAAATTATTGCAGTGATTATTTTACTCTTCACAAGGGTCGGCCAACCTTGGACAGGAAGAGGTTTCATTCAAAATAAGAGTTAAACATTTAATTTTTTAAGAGAAGTGAGGGAAGATCAGAAAGTGTGATTGGAGAAGATTGAGCAGTCTATATTTTTCCTTTTGTGTGGAAATAATTTAAGTGCCATTGTTGCCGCCGCTACCATACCTGACAGTGAAGTACCTATGAACACACATAACACAACGCTTTACTGCAAAAGTTTATTTTATTACTATGGTGACTGGCAATGACTTAAAAATATTCTTGCGATGTGGGCAAGTTATTCTGTGGAATATTGTGGACATTCGTCCCAACAGTGCCACGTCATCTCAAAAACCAAGAGTGAAAAAAGAATAAGGAAGAACTAGTTAAACTGGTTACAGCCAACACATACATCAATAAAAATAAATCTTAAAACATTCCTAGAGGAACAATAATTTACAAAGATTAAAAATTAATTAAATTAAAAAGTTTAACACAACCAAGCAAAAACAAACCAATAAATAAAAACTACGAAAACCCACAATGCCTAAATTACGATAGCACAGACTGCAACCAACAAGAAAATAATGTTGCATACAAAAGAGGATGACCCAACCGCGACGTCACTGATAAGACTCTACAAAACAACAAAAAACACTTTTCATTACTTTACTGCGGTAACTGGTTTTTTTACTACCTGCATAGAGACTGTATAGCAACGAGCAAGCACATGTATTGCAACAATTCATCAACAGCAATTTTTTCACCCCTACGTCTACAAAGTAATAGTAGCGGAAAAAAACTATGTGCCAACGGCTTCAGTGCGTAATGAAAAGGAGAGATCCAAACATTTCTTAAAAAGAAGAAATCACCTGGTGCTCGAATGGCATTGTAGCCTGTCACACGCATTATTTCAAACTCAGAATTGCTAAATGTGTTCCCAATATCATTATACATAAAAAAAAAGGAAACCACTAAACTGTGCATATGTTTTTAAAATAAAAGTCCGTAGGAAACATGATTTTGGAGTTCCTCAAAATCGGTAAAAATTGCTGTTTCCAAACACTGAGAAAATAATTATGTACTTTACAAAACAGATACTTAAAATTATCCGTTTGACTTTACACTATACACTCCACACAAAAAAAAAAATTGTAGTGTCATTGCTGTCATTGCTTAAAATCCCATACAAAACGCCACTAAAACACTGAATGCCACGAGTGCTCCAAGCTATCAGTATTGCTCATATTTCTACCTTTTTTTTTTCTAGTGGTAAAAATCATCATGTAAGGATTGCTTAGCAGCAAAGGTCTTGTGTGCAGGTGAGGGTGAAGCCATGCGAGTTGCAATGGCAGAATGCAGTGAAGAGAAACATATCACCGAGGAAATTCTACCAGTTGTCGGCAATGCCAGACATGTTTTCCTCGTATGAAAAGCAGAGTGAATCCATCAGAAATCAAACCCAGATTGCAGAGGTGGGAGGCACCACACAATGAAGTGCTTAGCAGATCTCTAGCAGTTCTGCCATCACGATTTTAGAACTGAACCAAACAGATAAATTACAGACAGCCTTACCAAACAAAGTTAAGTAATTCTACACTTTTGAAAATTGTCTTTTCTTGACTTAAAAAAAAAAAAAAAAAAAAAAAATATTTGGAAATTAGTTTACAGACAAGCTTTTTTTACAGTATAAAAAATAACAAAATTTTCAGCATATTAACGTAACATTTGTTAGACCAAGGTTTTATTTACATTTGTGTTTTAAACATATATCTCTCACCAGCAGCATACCAAAAATATTTTTCAAATTTTAATCTTACTTACCGATAAGTGTTCTTTGCAACAGCTCTCCGGAACTCCGCTGTAGGGGATCCAATTTGTATATCCCGTCACCCCGCAACATTTCAACTGCAAGAGAAAAATCACATGTTGTAAATAAAGGTCACCACCACTTTCGTCACGCGTTATAGAACTATGGGATTGTATACACGCTAAAGGTCTCTTTCTTGTACAGAAAAATACCTGCAATCTGCAAGGGTAAAAATTAGGTAGGCTTTAGTCAAACATTTGTGGTTTATAGATATTCCATGAGATTATTAATTTTACACTTTTCCTTTTACGATTTTGCCTAATGGCAACTTTGGTAGTGATGACTATTTAGGAGAGCTCTATCATGATCTATAGTTTTGATTAATTAAATCTGTGTATTACGACTCAAGGAGGTTTGTTATCAAACCTGCAATTCACATTATTCTGCTCAAATTCCAATCCTGCATCAAAATACAAACAAGCACATACAGTTCTACAGCTCTGAAACGCACACTCGCACAAACCAGTAACATTATCATAATGTTCGCCAACATCAAACATTTACAATGTTAGCAAGACTACATATAACGCAACAAAAGCATATTTTCCAACACCGAGTTTATGATAATCGCGCCTAAGGAGTAATTATCTGAAAATAGGAATAGGGGCATGTATTACCAACTCAGTGCAATTAGGCACTTGTCTAATTTGTTTCTAAAATAACCATAAGCGTCATCGGTGCCATGGTCCTGTTTTAATACTGCTGTACCAGCACCCAAACTCAATGGTGGAGGAATTAGCGAAAACTTCCACTGAAAATTTTGTCGTAGTTTACGCATTAACACCAAACGTACAAACGATGTGAAATAAAAGTTTTAGCAAAGAATTACATTAATCCAAGATTAGCAGCAAATATTCTACCTTAACGAGCATCATCTTGATGGATGGTCACAGATCTATTTAATAGATCATTATATTTGTGTGAAAGAGTTTAAAAACTGTCCAAGTTGGAAGAGAGGTCTTCAAGTTGTTTAATTGTTTAGTCTAAACTGAACTATGTTGAATAGTACAACTGTCCTATACATCCCATAAACATTCTAGTGTAAAAAAAACTATGAAAAATATTCCTAATGTGAGAAATATTCATTTGCTAAATATTAGTAGCTTAGTTAAAATTTAATTCAGCTACTCTTCTGTCAATAATAAATAAAGCCTTGGTGACCCATCTGATGAATAGATGGAACAAGTTCTTAAAACTGCTACAAACGCACACATTACATAGTACGTCTGAATGTAAACCAGATTCAATCACCAGATGTGGCCAGTTTAGAATTTTGATGCCGGACACTTACTATTGGACAGTACACGGTTGCTGTGGTCCTAACCTTCCCCAGAACCGACTGGTCGAACAACCCCTCAGGCTTTTATTAACAGTCACTATTAGCCTGGGTAGAGTGAAACCTCAACTCAAGTAATTTTAAGGGAGATCAGAATTAAGTAAATGTGATTCAGAATAAAGTGAACATTCGAAAAAGCCCTGATTAATTTCTATTTTCCTGCCAGTTTACATCTTTCCGCCAAATGTAAACCTAACTATTGCCACGTGCTTTTATTTACAACTACATTAAACTGCTCCAATAAATTTTAGCTACAACATCTACTCATAAAGGGTGCAGTCTACCACAATTTTCATCACCATTTTTTAAACTTTTATTTGTACCAGATATTTTTCTTATTTTAGACACAAAATGTGACAAACTGGCTCTTATGAAATTTTTTTCTCTCTCTTAGCTTTCGTGTAATGGCTTGTTAAAGTCATATTTTGCATGTTTCCGTTGTAAGGACTACACTAAAACCAACTTATATATCAAACACAAAAAAATCACAGTGGATAAAGACATTGCAGGCTACAATGACATGCACATAAAAATAAAGAATAAAAATTTGTATTAGAATTTGTTATTAAATTTTTAAAATTTTTATTTTCAGTTTCAGCATTTTCTTAAATAAAATTTTTTTTATGATTTATTATATTTATTGTTATTATGAGCATGACATTGTAGCCTGCAATGTCTTTATCCACTGTGATTTTTTTTTTAGTTTGGTATATCAGTTGGTTTTAGTGTAGTCCTTAAAATGGAAACAAGCCATTACGCGAAAACTATGAAAGATAAAAAAATTTCATAAGTGCCAAATTGAGTCACATTTTGTGTCTAAAATAAGAAAAAAAAATATCTGGTACAAATAAAAAATTTTAAAAAATGGTGGCGAAAATTGTGGTACACCGTGCCATTAAATGCCTAGAAGCTGAATATAAGATATAATAAAAAGAAATGTTAGTTATAAATGCCTGCGAGTTAACGTCTTTAACAATATTGACTTCTGTATATCCACTAATTTATACAACACGCACCGTTGCCGTCACGAATCTCGTAAATGCGGGCATACTGTATTTTATTTGAATTTGTAACTCAAAACTGCCACTAAAAACGGACATGACACACGCAATTCAAGAATTCAAGTTTCGTTCAGTTCTACCGCCACGAACAACCGACGCACTTCAGAAACAGTAAATAACGCATTTTCTTAATATGTGAAATAATAAGTATGTTGTTTCTAGGCTGGCCAACTTAAAACATAATTTACAGAATACCTATGGTTTCACATCATTTGGCAATGATATTTATAGTAATTTCCAACACTTTTGAATGTGTATATACGCACAATGAACACACTCAAATGATGCTACATGGCGGATCGGCGAAACCAAAGATGTTAGAAGGGTGGGCGAAACTATGAGAACCTAACTCTGATGCCACCTGTCGGTGGAATTTCGAACTGTCTGAAGCGCGGAGTAAACTAACGACCAAGAAGACCTGAGGTCGGCGATAGCGTCACATTCTTCTAGCGCCAATTGAGTCTAATTATGCTGTAAGTAGGAATGTCAATAATATCATAAATAAATATTTTGAAGTATATTAAATACAGAGAGGTCGATTTCATCTGATGTTCTTTCACTAATGTTTTATACAAACAGAAAATTACATGGAACTACATGCGATGAATCGCTACCAACCATACAACCAGTAAATTAACTCTTGCTAATGGTGACATATGCATAAATGGCTAGCGAATTTTTTGAAGGTTAAATATTTAGTGCTCACTTTATCCCGAATGACCTATATGCTTGCATCCAAAATGTGAACCGAAGTAATTGCTTGAGCACCCAGGTAACATGGCAGAAAAAACCTACCTAATTTTAGCAGATTACTTTTCATAAACAACTCGTGTGAAGTGCTAGACACAATCACTAAGACCCTACGAGCTTGAATATCAACACAGGTGCACAAACATTCGAGGAGTAAAGTTAAGAGATTGTGGTTGTTGAGCAAGGAGGATTGATTCCTTTGATCTGTCGACGTTTTTCTCGGCAACTATAGTTTCATTGGATGTTCAACATTTTAGCATTATAGGCCATAGATAAATTTTTCAAATTTCTGAAATTGTTTTAACATTATCTACATTATCTTGTAAAAGGAGGTAACAAGCAGAGGGATTTTCGTACAGGATTCACCAAAGTAACAGATACTGCAATGCATGGATTATAATGGTTAAGGAAACTATGAACCATGCCATACCAAATTGATACAAGTAAAGCAATCTATTACCAGTTCAATAACTAACGCCAGAAATCCAATCTGATAAGAATCCCTCCTATCAGCGAGGATTTCACCGATGGTGAGGGGTGATACGAGGCGAAGATGTAGCATTGCTGGAATCAAATGGCAGTTAAAATGGATATCACGCAGAAATCCCTTTGTCTAGGACGATTCCCACTTGAGAATATGCAGGACCCCCCCCCCCCCCACGATTTATACCTAGGTGACCTTAGTTTAAGACGAGCGCACTAGCCACTGTTTCAATTGCAAACCCTTAAGCTTCAGTACCAACCACGAGTAACAAGAACTGACGTGTGCAAAGGTATTGTTTAAATATTCCTCACATTTTTTCAGTGATTCTTACTGGGGAAATATAACATTAGTGCAAAAGCCATTGACAAAATGTGTTCAAATTGACGCAAGCTACTTTCGTTTCATAAATTTTCCTTTAAGTTGCTATGAAACTACCTGTCTGCTGCTTAAAGAGTCAATTCAGTAAGAAATCTTATGTGTACATAGAGAAGTCTCGACCGTTGGCGAGGTAAAGGCATGCAGGGGGCAGGGGAAACTTGAATGCCCAGATTAAACCTTCAAACGACATCAACCAGGAGAGAAACATGGAGTGACTCAAAAGGATTTGAACCCAGATCATCGTGGTGGGAAGAGAGTGACGAGTCCAGTGTCCACAATCACCACCCCGGGAATCCTTGTACAGCCTGTGGAGAGAAGGTGGGAGAGCTCACCTTGTGCTGAATGTAGTTCCAGGAGTCGGTGGTGTCCTTATGCTCAGTCTTGCCATACATGCTGAGTGAGCGCTGCATCTCCTGCTGCATGGTGACATTGACCTTCTCACGGAACACGTAGCCTAGAATGCCGCCCACCAGCATCGTCACGAAGATCAGGAACACCAGCATGAAGTACTGCAACCAACACACACATGCTATGACTATACAGCTCATACTTCTAGCAAGGAAATTATTGGTTGGGTAAGCAGAGAATTTTAATTCTGGATTCGCTATAAAAAGAATAGCACAAAAGACAATACTGCATACAGTTAGAAAACCTTGTGCAAAATGTTTTCACGTTTGTTATGTACAGTTGTGCCAATGAAATTATTTCGGTAAATTTGTTGCATTTGGCTGTATGGAGTACTACTACAGCAATTTGAACAAACGTAAAGAAGATTCAAATTTAGTAGCAATTACAATACCTACAAATCAAACCAATAAGTTTCACAATTTAAAACAATTATATATATTGAAACAGTTATTTACATTAAAATTTCTTGTTCTCGAGTTTCTATTCGTTTACACATTTTGAAGTTAAGCTAATGTAGTCCACTGCTGTATTATGCGTCCGAAAAAGAAGTGTGTTGTGTTGGCAGTTCCTATGCCCTCCACCCGTTTTGATAAGTTGTGAATTAGTAGGTTAGAAAACAAAGACTTGTGTTCTATACCTACTGTTACGTTTTCAATGCCTAATGTCTATCTCAATTGGATTATTTGAAATTTTTTTCTGTAACTTCAAATTCATAACTATTTTTCTAAGTTTAGGTAATATAACCAAACTCATTAAAATTTAATATAGTGAAAACTTGTTGAAATAAATATATTTTCAAGAAAGAAGACAGATTTAAAAAATATATCATGTTGGCTTTTGAGTCCCTTTTCTTTTGAGTTTGGTATGCATTTGATACGTAGGCCCTACTCTGTTACTAACATTATCATATTTGTATTTACAAATTGTGCAAAGAGACGAACTGATTGAAAGGAATCAACAGATCAGAGAATCGGGGACAAAAATTAATTTCCCCCACGAGATTAAAATCCGACTTAGACGAGATACCAATTAGGCATGCTTTGAAAGTTGTAGCCAAATTATTTCAGGCAACCATTTATCAGATTATCGCCGTCTTCGGAATGAAAACCTAAACATTTTCATTGACATCAGTAAAATTATTTTTTTTTAGTGCTTGACAATTTTACGGTAATGCCTTCAGATTTAGTCACTGGTTTTACATACGCATAATGAGAGACAGTGAGCATCTGTTTATGAATTTAAGATAACAATTTTATGCACTAATTAGGTCACAATTATTTGTCAGCCATTATGTAAATATATTAGTATACTGTGAGATGCATTTTACCAGAAAGCTATAATTATTTCAGAAAATGTTCCTATAACAACTAAAATTTAGGGGAAATAGATTTCAATATGACTTATAATTTACACTTTAAAAGTATGTGTGGTAAATACGCTAAAAATATAACTTTAAATCCATACAATTTTGAAAGTAAATATGGTAAAACTGAAAAACAATAACCCTAGATCATGACATTAGCCAACATAACGAGCAAACATTTACTCAGGATGACATTCAATTGCGGCGGAACAGATTACGCTTAACAATTGCAAGAGATTACGGCGTCAGCGAGCGTTCCTCAGAAATACGTTACTCGAGAAACATTATTGCTGCAAGTTGGTGAAACCTATTATCTATGGTTGCATTTTCATTATTTTTGCAAATAGGATTCGAGAAACCTACAATTTATAAAGTTATACTTTTAGCGCTGATTTATGTACCACGTCCAAGGGCGCAGCCTACGTCATTTTTCGTAATTTTTATTTCTATATTGGTACCAGATATTTTTTTCTTATTTTAGACAAATTGCGACTAAATTTTACTTTTATGAAATTTCTTTATCTCTCATAGTTCTGGCACATTGACTCGTAAATTTCAAAATTTGCATTTTACGGTTTTATGCCCGCCACTAAAACAGACATACCTACCAATCTGAAAAAATGTCCAGTGAATAACAATGTTGTACGCTACGTCTTCTACATAAAAAAAAAAATTATGTATTAAAAATTGATGAAATTTGAAATAAACATAAAGAAATTGGTAACATTTTATTTTTGTTTTTATATACGAGACGTTTTAGTCTGAAACATAGTTTTAGACTTTTTTTTTTTTTTTTCAGTTTGGTACGTTACGTTGGTTTTAGTGGCGTGCATAAAACCGTAAAATGCAAATTTTGACTTTTTCGAGTCACTACGCAAAAACCATGAGAGAGAAAAAACTCGTAGCAAAATTTAGTCACAATCTGTGTGTAAACGAGAAAAAAAAATTGTACAAACACAAAAATAAAACTAGGACGTTGAAAATTGATTTAGACCATGCCTTTAAAGGAGCTTTCTTCCCCCAGTTATGGCGCAGAGAGAGAGAGAGAAGGGGAGGAAAGGTACTTACCAGCAGC
Organism: Medauroidea extradentata; assembly: GCA_003012365.1. Taxonomy (NCBI): domain Eukaryota; kingdom Metazoa; phylum Arthropoda; class Insecta; order Phasmatodea; family Phasmatidae; genus Medauroidea; species Medauroidea extradentata. The sequence continues at coordinate 2,889 of PNEQ01096811.1, read as the reverse complement.
AACATACACTTGATCTCCCTGATGGCACCAAGGCAGCCGAAGAAGGCGATGAGGACTACGACGACGCCTGTGACTATGAGAATGTAGGCAGCTCCCAGGAAGAGGTTTGTGCCAAGCAGCGCATTTAGCTGAGCCTTGTCTACCAGCGTCCAGATGCCGATACCCAGCACCACAACTCCACCGATCTGCGCACATCATACACAGATAAGACTGTCCCCAATACCAAGTCAACGTTACACAAACACTCGACCGTAGACTTGACAAATCCACATGCATGAACGAACGTCCGTAGACTTGACAGACAAATCCACAGAAAACGCCACGTCTGTTCTAGTTATCGAGTCTACGTTGCACAAATACACGGTAACAGAGACCGACCAAGTCCACATTAAACTAACACACACTTCAGTCTTTGTTACCAAGTCCACATTATACAAACATGTCCGCCACGGTTACCAAGTCCACGTAACAGAAATACACTGCCATCTTTTGGCGTTTAATTTATATAATCTAAATCCTTGGAAATTTCCAGGCATGGACATTACAAGTGCTCTACAGAGAAATAGACCATATCAAGTTTGATTAATCGAATTTTTGTCATTAACTGCTGTGCCAATTTTTGTCGCGTTTTAATAATCGGCAAAGATTTTTTGCAATCACGGGGTGGGAAAAACTCATTTCCTACCGCGATGCCTAGTCAAAATGTAAGGAAAGGTAGTACAATTTAACAACCATCAGAAGCTAATATTTATTCCGTACAGCGTAAGAGTTATCTTCTCGAAATGGAATTTGACGTAAAACAGACTACTCCAGACTGGCGGAAAATAAAAACCTCCAGCTAATATTTCAGAGCCTACAAAATTTTAGTTTAAAAAGTCGCGGAAGTATTAACATTAATTACTATTCGATTACCTGTCCAAATTCAATACATACACAAATTTATACGGTGATATTTCTTACTGTATTCCACGAACATCAGAATTAATAGTAAAATAATCAGAGGTTCCTATCACAGCATTATTACACTGTAGTACTGAACAATTTCTACTTATGCAATATTCCTCGTGAGTAGTTACCTTAAAGACGTTCGTTACAAACATGTTTATTCTTGCGGGACATGCACTTTAAAAATCTTTTACGTACTTCGTTGTTAATACCTGTGCTAAATGCCTAACATTTTAGTTTTTTTTTTTTTCCTTCAGAAATGGAGACAAACTGTACATTCATTAAGGCTGTCTGGCTCGACAAGGGCATTGCGTCAAACTAGCTTAATATTTGTATATTTTCTTGGATGGTCGTTAGACACCTCTTCCACCGTGAGTCCAATGGCAAGCGTGCTAAGATTGTGCTGATAACCCGTACCTTCCTCGAACTGCGAAGTGGAGGCGTAGTACCGACAGTCTGACCAACAAACGCAGAATTCTAGTATATATAAAGAGTGAATGTGCGAGTGAATAAGTTATCTGGTATTCTATATTCAAGGACCTAAGGTAGTGCAGCATGCATAACAAGACAACTCGCACAGTTTAAAGCAAATGCTAAACAGCTGTACTTATCTGTAAACAACTCACAGCTTTTCTTGCTTTTATTAAAACGTCATCGAAATGATACAACCAACAGATTGTGTAAAACAAAACAAAAAAAATTATGTAAAATGTATTTCATATTGAGCATTCACCTTTGCAGTAGTATTGAAAAACGTATCAGCTTTTTTTATGGCAAATTATAGCTTGCGAGTAGTAAAACACAAATTTGTATGTGTATCTTGCTCTGTGCCTGCTCATGACTTACTTCTCACTTATTTGCTCTGAAAATTTTACAGTCTCAAGACTGGTTTTATGCCGTATTACAAATAATGTGTACTTTCTTTATGTGAGGTGATTAAGTATTTTCGTAATAAACTTGTCGCTGTATCGTTTGTTTACATGATTTAAAGGTTAACTAAAGTAATAGAGAAGTGCCCAATTAGAAATATATTTTAAAGTGTAAAACAGTTAAACAGTGAAGTTCCTTTTAAGGCCATGCTAGGGAGTTTTACAGTGCTAATGAGGCCGTGTTCTGGAAGGTTGGGGTTGTGTCCTAAGTGCTTACCAAAATGAACTCTAGACTGTTAAGAAAAATTTGACATTTGTAATTGCGAAAGTAACAGTTTCATGCATTTACAAGTACGGCAGTGTATTTTCGGCTTCTATAATTAGTATTTGGATGAGTTAGGGACTCTTATGCTAGCTATTATTCTAATGATTTTCATCTACTGTCCATACCGTGTAAGAATTCCATTATTCGACAGATCATAAAAAAGTAGGACAATGTAAACAAAAACATTATGTATCCTTCCACCACCATGTTTTTTCCAGCTGACAACCGAAACATGTCAACAGTTAAGGTATATTATGATTGCAATAACACCCAAAGTGTGTTGTGATTTTCTTTGGATTATTTTTTTTAGATCTCAGACAAATAATTTATTTTCAATACTATCTTCACATTAATCTTACTAGTGTTAGGTGGGCAATGTTAATGGAATTATTTCATATTACAGAAATGGATAGCCTACTACAATTATTTAAAATTTAACATTTTTTTGTATATTTTCCTAGGTATGATCAAAATTTTAACATTTAATGACGTTACCAAAAATTAACAAACATGTATGGGCAACTCATGTTTTCTACTCGACATCTAAAAATATTAAATAATAGTAGCTTATTTGGTTGCAACAAAACTGAAGTTGCAAGAGCTTATGACAGTGCAAGCAAACATATTTAAACTGAAATAATAAATATAATAATTCATGCAAGCATTATTACAGTTATTTGTCGTGTTGCCTTCAATTTGGTTCTACACTTGTTGTAGGGCCTGCCATAGAAATATCAGTGTTATTATAGT
>PNEQ01096810.1:0-20396 GCA_003012365.1 Medauroidea extradentata | reverse complement strand
AGCAATAGTAATATTTTCAGTCAACAGAGCATTGAATTAAAAAATATGTGGATCCCATTGATTAAAAGAGAAACAAATTTACAGCACAAAATAAAAACAAACACTCAACCCACCACAACCAATCAGAGTCAATACATGCTGCGCGACCAATCAGGAGACAGCTCGTCTCCCATTGGTTGAGCACGATAAGGGGCTTTACCCTATATAAACCCATGGTTTTTCCCGTATCCTCATCAGTCGCACTCGTGTTCTTGAACCCTGTGTGTCTATTTGATGACGGGAACAGATTCCAGTTCCCGAAATGTCGTTCATACTGACTGTTTGGAAAACTACTGTGTTTTATTTCGTCTCATTGTTTGTGTTGTTTGTTGTTTTTTCTGTTTGTATCCAATACCTTTGTGTTTTGTTTAGTCTCATCATTGTGTCGTTTGCTGTAATTCTGTTTGTGTTTTTGTTTCGTCTCATCGTTGTGTCGCTTGTCTACTTAGGTTTTTTATATTTTTGTTATTTATTTTTATTTTCTGTTTATTCCTTGTTTTATCTGACGATATTCCAGTTTTGGAATTTCATGTTGTGTATGCATCCTGATGACTAAAGCATAGTCTGCTTTTTATGTTTTCTTGTCTTATTTTTACTTTTGGTTTTCTTGTGACAGTCATTTATTTCGCAATGGAGTATGTCCATACAAACAAATCCGCACGTATTTTGTGTGATCAAGAATAGCCTTTTAATATACATAGTAACTTGATTGTGAGAAGGAACTACATTCCTCTAAAGCTGCAACACGTAATGTTTATTTACAGTCGCAACCGTGTTGCCTAAGCCACGTGCACAGATTTTATAAATCACGTGAAAATATGCATGGAGAAACTATTTATTTTAAATAATGTTATGAAAAGTGCTTGAAATTGTAATATAATTGTTTTGCGTAATTTTAACGGCAATATATAAATGATATTAATAACAATGGTTGTGTTTTGTTTTCGAGGTGATCTGCTTTTGTTATAATCATGTTGGTAACCCTGCAAGAGCAGACATGTGACATATGGACTGTCAGAGATTCTTTAATTTTATTTGAGCCATTTTATTGCCTGATTGGATTATTTAATATTTTGTTTGTTATTTTTAAATGTACGTAATTTAGTTTAGTTATTTTAAAGGCTGAATCAGGGTTATTAGATTTAGATTCATGTTTTGTTTTCTCACCTGAGAATTAGGGTTAGCACTACTTCAGTTTATTGTCAATTTTATTTCTCTAGTGTGGAGCTGATTATTGAAGGTTGTCTATGGAAAAAAAGAATGAGGAAGAAAATAATGAATGTATTTTGTTGTTGGCTGTTCTGTTTAAAAGTAAAAAAATATTTAAGAATCTATAATTATTAATTTGTACGAGCGACTCAGCAAATTTCAGAGAACATCGCCAAATAAGTCTTGTCAGCTCTCCTCTCCTGAAGCAAATTGCATGTATAAATTTTTTTTTGTATCGTAGTTTTCTGTAGTGAGTTTAGCCTCCTATCGAAATCTTATTCTCACCTGCGTAAGCCCTCGAATAGATCTCATGTTTTTCCTAATTTCCCCTACTGAGCATAGCCAGGTTTTCAAACAAGGTTTTCATTACACAGGAGGCTTTTCTACCATACACAATTCATAATTTTGCAATTTCACTCACTATCGCTTTAACCTTTCTTTTTATTTACATTTCTTATGCCGCGACTGTAGACGTTTTGTCTATGAAGGTAGTGCATAAGAGAGAGTGGCGCCAACGTTTCGGCCCGAGGTAGGAGGTGCCCACTGCACAGCTTAGTCGTAGACGTGAACGGAGCTATTTACACGACGTAAAGAAGTAGATGCCAAGACAAGTAAGAGCCAGGTATAACCTAAGAAAATACGATACGCCCATGTCACAAGAATTAGGCGAGCTTGAGGGCGAGGTGGAGGGACAGAGCGACGTGGCTGGCAGGAGGTTAGGCGAAGGGACTGTTTGTGAGTTAGGGGGCGCGGCGGATACATTAAGCTTCATAACTAATACTGCGATTCCTAAACCCCAGGAGAAGGAAGTCACAGTATTGGGGAGAATCAAAAATTTGCTTTACACTTTGCAAGGGAGTATACAAGCCCAAGCTGCTAAGCTTGATGACCAAGCTACTAAACTTGACTCCCAAGCTACTAATTTAGAGATAGTACGAGAAGAAATGCAAGCGATGGGGCAGGATTTGATCGCAGAATTCAATGGACGCTACGAGACGCTGCAAAGACAGGTAGCTACTTTAGACAATAACGTGTCTGAAAAGATCGAAGGTTTGCAAGGCGAAGTGATTTCAATTCGTGGCGATGCACAGGCACAGCGAGAAGAGCTGGAGGTTGTTAAGAAGCAAGTAGCTATCCAGACAGGGAGGGTAGAACAACGATTAGAACAGTTGGAATGTAGGCCATCAACTATCGATGTGACTGGCCAGCTACGTGAAACAGTGGCGGCACAGCTGGATTCATTTGATAGACACATAGAGACCCGGCTAGAACAGGTAGAAAAGGCATTGTATGTGGAGTGCGGGAAGATCAATGCGCAGATTACGAACGTGGGCGACCAACTAGGTCAACTTGAGACGAAAGTGGTCGACCTGGTAGCAGATTTAAGGTGGGTACAGATGCCACCAGAAGCTGTGCCTGACGCGACGCCCATGCTGTCAACGCATAATGTGACTATTTTCATGCCCGCGATAACAGGCATAGTTAATCAACCTGTAGCACTAGTAGCCAGCTCTCTCAGCAACCACCCTTCTAAGCTCTGGGTGGAGCAATTACCTAAATATGAAGGATGAGCTGGTGAAAATCCGGTAAATTTTCTCCTGAAATTCGAGGAGTATTCTAAGCTTTTTCTCTGAGTGACCCAGACATGCTGCAATGCCTTAGCATGTGTTTCAAATCTACTGCGTATTTTTGGTAGGAGATGGTTCGCGAGAGGACAGTCAGCTACCCTGAGTTCAGAGGACATTTTCTTGCACATTTTTTGGAGCAGAAAAATTCAAGGAAACCTCAGGACACAGCTCCACGCCAAACGCTTTACTCCAGGAAAGGGGCAAAATTTAGAATATCACTTATCGAAGATGTACAAAAAATCGAGACACTTCGACCCGCCTATCAGCGAAGAGGAGTTTGTCGTGATGATCCTAAAGCAGCTACCATATAAATATCAAGCGCATTGGGCAGGCCACCAGTACACCGATATCGCAACTTTCCGCAACGACCTCGTGGAGTTTGATGCGATAGAACGTCAACTGAGGCAGCAGAACAGTCGTGACATCAACGGTTATCAACCAGAGCGCCTGAGCCCAATGTACTCCAGACCATCACAACCTGAGTTCAGAGGTTCGCAGTGATATCAAGATCGACCTAGAGTGAATATGGTTAGCAGGACCGACTACCAGTCCTACACTAACTCTCGCCGACGGAGCCAAGGAAGAGGTCAACCGTATCGCCGACAGCAACATTACGGGTCTCAGAACGATAATGGTCGACATAACCACAGTGAGCCTTGGAGGTCCTGGGATAAGTGGGCGGCCGAAGAAAATTCGGATTACTACAGAGTAAGCACAGATAAGCAGCAGGTAAGAAGGAACAGTGATCCTGGATACCAGCAGCAGGTTCAGTCAGCGAATGATCCCAGTGAACGCGGAGACGTAAGCCAGGGGTCAGGGGAACGAGCTGGCCTTATGAGATCTGCAGGTTCAAACGAAAATCTGATATCATGACATGGGAAACAAGAAGGTTATTTAGAAAAACAAGAACTACTTAATCCGACGTCACCTATGTTTGTACCCAGAGCCCTAAGGGCTGGAGTGGGCCGAAACTTCAGATGGTCGCAATGGAGACCCCCATAGCGGTCAGTTAAACTGTTAAGGGTTGACGATGTAGAGGCCCGAGCGTTGACCTGTCCCACTAGTGAAATAAAAAGGGGGCCTACCAGCAAATTAGTGAGCCAGCATATAGAACATAAAAAATTTTTTTGAGAATAATTTGGCACTAGATATTATGGTGCGTACTGTGTTGCTAGAGGAAACCGATAGAAATTTTTGTTGAGTGAACCGGCAGGAGAAATTACATGTTTGCGTGGTACTATGTGAACTTTGAATTGGGAAATCTACAGGAAATTATTGTCTAACAGCTCTAAAGTTATATCATGCTGCTGAAACAACAACAGAGTAGCAGATTTTTCCAGTCATTAAGTGTGGAGATTATTATTGTGAATGGCCTAAGGTGCAATTAAATTTAGTTAGCCTGTGTGTTATTTGTATTATGAAGTCAGGAGGGCGCTGCGTCGTTTTGAGTTTTATTGATGCAAGTGTGCCTAGCGAGGGAACTGCCGGGCCAATACATGAGATTATTATAATAGAATTTCTTTTTATCACTTACCTGGACATGAGAGTAGCCTACGAGAGCTAACAAATGGTTGGATCTGGACTAACGATGAAATAACCCTACATGTCGGTTGAAGCCCTGAAGAAGTTCCCGCCCTCGGTTAGCAAGTAGAAGCCTAACTTCGCACATAGTCTCTAGCCATGCAAACTGTTTGAAGCTGATACATACTTTTATCCAGTACCAAACTTACCTTTAGCCGATTGGAACGGCTTTAGAAATTGTACACTGTTATGTATTATGATTGAGTTTAGGATGCTGTAGAGTCTTCTGATATATATATATCCTTTTGAGTAGACGTGATATTCGAGGAAGTCTTCGTAAAATGTTTTGTTGTTCTGGTGTGATTGTAATGAGGCAAGAATTTGTTGCGTCTTTCTTCTCACATGTAACTTTGCTGTGTATTGCTGTTTGTGTTTTGAAATCTTCTATAATTGAATTTTGTGGTTTTTGGCTGACTATTTGGGTCTGTCCTAGACTTTAGTATTCTCTGTTGTTGGTGGCCCTTTATCACCTAAGCTAGTTTGGTTACAGGCAAGGCTCACTAAAGGCTGAGTGATCCCAGACTTGAAACCCGCTATAGTGCCATTGTTGGACACTTAAATACTAGTGATTTGAGTGTGTGTTGGACGTCACCGTCAGTCAGTGGTGCTAAATCTCCGTAGAACTGGAAACAGGAGAATGGAAATACGTGTGAGTTTTTTTTCAACGAGTAACGAATCGGCGAGACCGTCGCGCGAACACCTGAGAACATACTGAAGATGACTACCTACGAGCGTCGCTGTCTCCTCGAAGAAGTTGATGAGCAAGATTGGCAAATTTACCCCCGGCAAGCGCCAGCTGTAACAGCCGAGAGACAATTTCTTTTTTTTTTTTTTTTACAAGATGTTAGGTTACTTTTTTTTTTTTTTTTAATAGGTCGAAATCAGCTCCAGAATTGTTCTTTTATTGAGATACTAATGGTATTCTTTTAAGTTTCTTGTTTTCTAGTGTCCTAAGTGTTTATTTTTACTATTATTATTTTTTTATTATTTTTTTTTTTTTTGTTGAAAATGTTTTGTGTTATTTGGACTTTGAAGGATAGAGTGTGAGTAAAAGTTGATACCATTTTTCACTGTACTGAACTTAGAGAATTCACACCAATAATTTAAAATTTGAAGTGTTTTTGCCTCAGTTTGACTTTTCGGCAAAAACAAAGGGGGCAGTATGTGACATATGGACTGGCAGAGATTCTCTAATTTTATTTGAGCCATTTTATTGCCTGGTTGGATTATTTAATATTTTGTTTGTTATTTTTAAATGTACATAATTTAGTTTAGTTATTTTAAAGGCTGAATTAGGGTTAATAGAGATACAGCGAGCCACTACAACGAGTGACGACTCAATCAAGCTTGGCAATTCTGAAATCCCCCTGGTTGTCCCATACCACGAAGGTCTGCACAAACTCAAAACAATATTGAACTGTGGGCACAAATTCCTGGCCTCCTCACCACTCACCCAAAACTTGCTCACTAAACCACCAAGGCTGGTATTCAACGTCCCCCCAACCTCCGTAACAAACTGGTTCACCCCAAACTACCAGCCATTACCACATCGGATGATAGAACCACCCCCAGGAGTTCTCACCCTTGTAATAAACCATGCTGCAGCTCTTGTGCTATACATAAACCTTCCACATCATTCAATAGCAGACAGACTAATCAAACCTACCCCATACCAGGAAGCTACAACTGTGCAACTGAAAACCTCATCTACCAGCTACAGTGCACTCACTGCAATGCAGAGTATATCGGCCTAACCACCAACACTCTCAGACAGAGGATGAATGGCCACAGAGCTGACACCAAAAAAGCCATAGCTGGAGCAGAGGTTGATCCACATAAGAAGCCAGTTGCTGCACATGCAGCACTTCATAACTGCGGGTTAGCACTACTTCAGTTTATTGTCAATTTTATTTCTCTTAATGTGGAGCTGATTATTGAAGGTTGTCTATGGAAAAAAAGAATGGGGAAGAAAATAATGAATATATTTCGTTGTTGGCTGTTCTTTTTAAAAGTAAAAAAAAAAAAATTTAAGGATCTATAGTTATTAATTTGTACGTGCGACGCAGCAAACTTCAGATAACATCGCCAGATAAGTCTTGTCAGCTCTCCTTGCCTGAAACAAATTGCTTGTATACATTTTTTTTTGTATCGTAGTTTTCTGTAGTGAGTTTAGCCTCCTATCAAAATCTTATTCTCACCTGCGTAAGCCCTCGAATAGATCTCATGTTTTTCCTAATTTCCCCTACTGAGCATAGTCAGGTTTTCAAACAAGGTTTTCATTACACAGGAGGCTTTTCTACCATACACAATTCATAATTTTGTAATTTCACTCACTATCTCTTTAACCTTTCTTTTTATTTAAATTTTTATGCCGCAACAGTAGACGTTTTGTCCATGAAGGTGGTGCAGACAGCTCAAGCAACCGAGCTGCCATTTTGAAACCACCCACTTAACGGGACTCCCACCCCCTCGGACGGGTATATAAAGCGCCTCTCACCAGTAACAAATCAGTGTTTCCTAGGGCTTGGCTCCTACTGAGCTCTTTAGGCACTCTCCCTTTACTTTACGGGTTGTGGTAGTAACGTGCCACCTAAACCCTCCTACTCTTTACCCTCGATTAACCACCTATCCAGGGTTGTGCCGGTAGCCTGCCACCTAAACCCTCCTATCCAAACCAGCACCATTGCCTGAGTGTCTGTCTTGTGAGGTAGCGAGTCGACCACCCTAGTGGGCGCGCTGTCATTGAGAATGCACCCACTTGCATAAGTTCATCCGGCTGCCATGAGGCATGCCAGTAATATTCGCAGGAAGTGGTAGTTTAGTTCTTAGGCTACCGCGAACCTAACCATGTGGCGCAGTTTAAGTGCTCTAAGAGTTGAGTTCTGTACAGTCAGTAAATCAATGACTAACCAGTTTGTGTAAACTTGTAAATAATTGTAAAGTTGCATGTAAGTCTGTGAACCTGTGACATTCAATACATCAGTGGAACGTACTTTTCTATAATTTCAATGTCCGATCTGATAATCCGTATAATTCAAGACGAAGTTTATAGTTTAGAAAATCCAAGGCAGTAGGCCGCCTTAGCTAGACAACGGCTTATCCAGAAACCAGAGCCGTATCTTGTAGGTCTTATCCCGGAGTTAAGGTAATTTCCTGGCCCAGAGACTACTCTGCCCGAGCTTAGTGCTCACTATCAACAGATAGCGGCTACTCAGGGCCAACAGTGCTCACGGGTCTGCTTTAACTACATGCTGAACGAAATTAAGCAGAATAAGGTAACTTTGGTCAGTTCAATTAAGACACCACCCAGGCCTGGACCCCTACATCGACGGATCCAGGAAATCATCCAGGAGGACTGCCAATTGCCTAAGCGAGCTTCCCCCGAAATCCGAGGAGAAACAAAAACTGCTTCGCTAGTTATTGTAAGGCGAGTGGTCATTGTCCTTCCCCAATAGTTAAAGAAATTCTGAAGCCCTTCCTCTGCATGCTCGGGAGGTATCTAACGTTGACCTTTGACACCACTCTCCCAGGGAGCGTTAGCTTCCAGGTTCTCAGATAGAGTCTTGCACCTCTCCAAGTTAGTCCAGCCCAACTGGTGAATCATCTGAGAGCCAGCCCACACATATCTATAGTACTATGAACAGAGGAAGCGGGGAAGGTTAACACTGTAAAACGTGCAAAGCAAGAAAGGTAAATTGTTGGACTTCAAAAAATACAATCGGCTCCATAACAAAGAAACATGTAAATTTTCCCAGGTGTGGTAAAGGTTGTCTTTCAAGCTAGATGTATTTCCTGTTAGCATACTGCCCATATAAAATGGGAAGATAGACTGGAAGCGGGATAGTGAGTTTGTATTATTGTTGGACTAGCAGAATACTGTGCTCAGTACAGTCGTACATATATCTTAATGTGTATGTAAAATGAAGTGTTCTGACGCACTCACTCACTCATCAACGCACAGCCCAAACCGCTGGATCTAGAACCATGAAATTTTGAGGGAAGCTTCCATTTTACCCGTAGGCACCCACTAAGAAAGGATTTTTCGAAATTCGATGGTTAAGGGAGTGAAAAGGGGTGAAATGTGTTTTAAAAGAATCCTTGATATCTCATTAACCGGGATTGCTGTCATAAATTTTTAACCTCATAATATTGCCCAAAGAAATGCACATTCGCAAATTTTTCGATTTTGCGAAATTCGAAAATTAAGGGGGTGAAAAGCCGTAAAATGTGTTTTTCATTAATCCGTGATTTCTCCTAAACCATTTCAGGTAGTGAGGTGATTGTTTTTTTTAATGATGATTAAGTAAATATATAAAAAATATTTTTTAATTTCTCGAAATTCATTCTTGAAAGCTCTTAAAAAAATAAAATGAGTTTTTTAATTAATCCCACTTATCTTCTAAACCAGTGGAAATATTGAAAAACTGTACATAGTTTTTGCTTTAAAATAAATCTTACGTAAATATCAAAGAAAGTAATTTCAAATTTCAGAATTTTTCGAAATTCATCCTTGAAAGCTGTTAAAAAAATAAAATGTGATTTCAAATAATCATCTGTACCGCTTATACCCCGTTGAGACATTGAGATGATTTTTTGATAAGAATGAAGCTTATGTAAATATCTACAAATGAAATTCAGGTTTTTATGAAATTCGAAAATTAAGTAGGTGAAAAGCAGTAAAATGTTACAGTCTCCTGAAAAAAGAGAATGATCACGGAGAAATAATTCTTTGCCAATCTACTCATAAATAAAAGTATAAAACCTCTTTGGACTGTACCCACTTCATACGAAAGAATTATCACGACCTGCCTTTAACATTCACTCAGGTATTGTATAAAGTTTGTGGTGTAGAAGGGGTAGGGTTACTGGTTCGTATCCGGGCAAGACTTTGCAATGGGAATCACTATGACATCATACGAGCATATTGTGCGCGCTCTTTACACTGAGCTAAGACAGTTAATTATAGTTCACTGTTATTGAGTACGCTAGCTGTTAAATGCCTTCATCACATAATTTATCTAGAGTTACTGTTTACATTACATAATTTCACGCATGCAACGCCGCAGCCGGCCGGCTAGTATCTATATATAAAATTAAGTGCCTCGCTCACTCACTTACTGTCACTGCATTGAAGCTTGTGCATATCCTTAAAAATTAATGTCAGGATTTTTTGAAGTACAACCTTTTAAAAATTTAAAATTAAAAAAAAAAAAAACATATTTTACCTCCATGTCTCTCAAATATGTTGAGATATCTAGATGATTTTTGAATAGTAATGAAGCTTATGTAAATATTTAAAAATCTATTTCAAAATGTTTGAAAATGAGACAGTTTAAGGTGTGTAAAAATGTAATATATTCCAGAAATCCCAGAAGGCAGGTATGACCATAGAAAATTAACTTAAAAAAAGTTGATATTTGTAGTTTTGTTGATACATATTATATACCTCTTTTGGCACAGGCCTATATATACACGTTAAATTTTTTAAGAATTCCGACCATCTACGTTGGCTTAGCTGTTTGGAACACTGGTAGGAGCTTTTGGGTTTGAATCCCTTGTTATGCAATTGATAATTGCTATGATATTATGTAAGCACGTATTAGTGGCAGCTGGCAAAAGAGTTTATTTTATATTTAAGTGTAAAACAATGTTTTTGAATGTTAAAAGTGAAACGGACGTAGTTGCGACAGGGGCAGTTGAGTTTAGAGACTTGGACGGCTCTTAACAGGTAAGGTTTTTAGAAACTATTAGTGAAGAGATTTTGGTCAGCACTCAACATCTAGGTCTTTAGCGCTAGTGAGGAGTAACATACATGATTTGGGTATGAAGCAACACTGGAATTAAAGGATGGGGAAAACAGGAGATCCCCGAAAAAGAATAACCCACCAACTAGCTGCATTCTTCAGCACGATTCACAAAAATTCGGAGACCGACCCCGTCGGGAATTTAATCCAGATCGCCTTGGTGGGAGGCGAGTGCTGTAGCAACTGTCTTAACTGCGGCCCCTGTGAGACAGTGAAGGGTGATGTGAGGTGAATATGGAGCATCATCTGAAATAAAGGTCCGAGGAAACAGGAGATTCCTGAGAAAAGTCACAGAACTGCAGCATCATACACACACAATTATCGCATGTGAAAATCTGGTTGACTCTGCCGGGAATTGGAATTTTTTTATGAGAATACCATAGTTGTATGACCCTAGTGAATCTCAAGGTTTCTTACGTGTTCAGATGCATTGTAGCACACATGTCATGGTTACAACACAGATGTAAGTGACAGTGATGCAATGCTTACAGAGGTGACGATCAACTTGCATGAAGCAATGTCGCGAGCCATGGCGCTGGCCGACAGCAACAAGGAACTGGAAGAGCAGCTGAATGGCTTAAGCTGTAGCCATCGTACTGGAGCCAGTCTGTCCGTTAAAGAAACTACAAACAGTCTTATCAACATGCAGGTAAGAAATATTTAATTGTAGTCAAACCCTGTCATGACATTTTTCATGGGACCTTTGAAGAAAAGTGTGATGCAGGAAAATGCTATAAGCGGGGATCAGTATTTTTACATCAATAAATGAATACAGTGTTTACTCTTGTATATTGTGCACTTTTATTCTAGAACAACTGATAAAAATTCAGGGGTGCACTCTATACACGAAAAATAGAAAAAAAATGTGGGAAAAAAGGACATGGGAAAGGGGGGAGAAAGCGGAGTTGTAAAGGCCATTCGGAATAAAGTGAGCACTAAAGATTTAACCTTTGAAAAAAATAACTAGCCGTTACTGCATATAAGCCAACATTAACAACAGTTACATTTTTGTTTGTATGGTTGGTAGCGAATAACTGCATGTAGTCCCGTGTATTTTCTTATTTGAATACAGCATTAGTGAAACAACATCATTTGCAAACGACTTCTCTGTACTTAATATACTTTAAAATATTTATTTAAGTTCTTACTGACATACCTACTGACTGTATACTTTTACTTAATTAGCGGCAGTAAAAAGTGACGCAACCGAGTCGATTATCGTTGGCACACGCCGCTATTGCTTTGCGCCGCAGAGTTAGTTTAAAATTTCACCGACAGATGGCATCAGAGTTAGGTTTTCGCCGCATTGCGTCATTGTTTGTTTTTCCGTTGTGTAATGAATATGGGTTTCTGATAAACACATTCAACGTCATCGTTCATTGCAGTATGTTGAACGGAATTTTAATTCTTGAGTTGCGTGTGTTGTGTGTTTTTTTAGTGATGGTTTTAATTTAAAAGTTTGAATATACTGTGCATGGATTTACGAGATTCGTAACGGTAATTAATAGCGCCGTTAGAGTAGACACAGAGAAACCAGTGTTATAAGACGTTAACTCACAGATATTTATAACTAAGATTGCTACTGAGTATAGCATGTATTCAGCCCCCGTGCATTTAATGAGTACATATTGTAGCTAAAATTTATCGGAGCACTGTAACGTAAATGTAAACATTGTACAAGACTATGTAAATAAAAGCACGTGGCAATGTTAATGTTTACATGTAGCGGAAAGATATAAACTGGCAGAAAATAGAAATTAATCAGGGCTTTTTTTAGTGCTCACTTTATTCCGAATCACCTATAGTTGTAAACTGGCGGGTGTCAAGAGTGGGAGATAGAGAGAATGTTCTCGCCGCCTGATTCCACCATCATTACTTCTTTTTTTTTTTCTTTCCCCCTCCATCACTGCTGTAACTGTTGCTGCTAAAACCCTAATTTTTGTGTTTGATGTGACAGGAAAGTTTATGGGTGACGGTGGGAAGCAATATGAGAAGTTAATTCATGATCAGTTATCTTTACTTGGGAAAAAAAAGAAAGAAAAAGGGTGACAATGTTCTTTTTGTTTTCCCTGGGAGAGGGAAGTCAAGGCAGAGTGGTGGTTGGGGCCGCACAGCGCTCTTCTTGTAGCCATCCCCTGCTGCATTCCTGAGCCTTGTTTTCTCCTCAGCTCTGGCTGGACAGTAAATAAAAACATGCAAGCTTGCTCTGCTGTCATCGCATGTTATCTCCAGGTGGAAAGGGGAGGAGGACATGCTGGAAGCGGCAGACACACAGCACAGCAAGAGTGGGGAAGGGGGAGTGTTGTGCAGATGCACTAGCGCGCGCGCACACACACACACACACACACACACACACACACACAGAGGCGTGAGCTGGCTGCAGGCAGGCAGCAAGCAATCTTGGCAAGTTATTTATAGATAGTTGCAGACAAGGGAGAGGCAAGCCACATCTCCTCTTACCCCCGGCTCGCCACCATTCTCTCTGCAGTCACACTCTAGCTAGTGTGTGTGTCATCTTTCATCTCTCTTTTATTTGTTAGCGACGTTTCCTTCCCTCCTCTTATGTCCCATCCATCATAGTCTCCCTGGTGCTGCTACATGGTCTCTACTCCCCTGATTTTTTCACATTCTAGCAAGGCACTTAAATTTTTTTCCCTGGAACTAGTTGCGAAAATCCATGGTGCGTATTATACACGAGGGCTCACTATTCACAAGTATGTACTTATGTACTGTATTACACAATGTCCCGTGTCTCCCTCTGATTGTATTTAGGTTTAGTATAGTCTGCTACCATTTATATTACCTTTAGATGCGTGCTGGCAGGGAGACTGGACACAAAATAGGCTGTTGCCTAAGACTGCTGCTCATGTAGAGCTAACATTACAGATTAAAATTAAATAAATATATATATATATATATTTTTTTTTTTTTTCCTCAGAGGATGAACTGTTAGATAAAACATTAATATAGTGGAACCCCTGAATTACACCCCCTGTTTCTACACTTTCCTCCCATTTTCACTGTTAGTATCTGGTCCCATTTAATGATTTTACATTATAACCTTCCCTCAAGATTACTCTTTCCTGCATTTTACACAATTTTGTACTGGTCCCTTGAGAAGTGTAATTCAAGGGTTCCACTGTATGAGGCAGAGTGAAAGTTAAGATATACCGTATATACTCGTGTATAGTGCACCCTCGTGTATAGTGCACCCTCGTGTATAGTGCACCCTCGTGTATAATACACACCACAATTTTTTCAACAAGTTCCAGGGAAAAAAATTTATGTACCTTGCTAGAATGTAAAAAATCATGGGAGTAAAAAATCGGGAAGCAGCATGAGGGAGGCTACGATGGATTCGCTAAGGTGGAGGAAGGAAGGAAACATGGCTGACAAAGAAAAGAAAGGGAAAAGATGACTCACAGTGGCTAGTGTGTGACAGGCTGAGAGGATGAGGGTGAAGGAGGGTAGGGGGTGGCTTGTCCTGTCCACAGTTGTCTATAGATAGCCTGCCAAGGTCACCAGCAGCCAGCTCACATGTGTCTGGACAACACTCCCCCTTTCCCACTCTTACTGTGGTGTGTTCTGTCTCCTGCTTCCAGCAGCACCCCCCCCCCCCTGGCCCATCCCAAAAGGAGATAATGTGCCATGACAGCAGAGCAGGCTTGCCTTTTTTATTTACTGTCCCACTCGCGCTGAGAAAAAAGAAAGGCTCAGGAATGTAGTAGAGGGTGGCTACAAGCAGAGGACTAGGGCCCCAACCACCACCCTGCCTTGCTTTCCCTCTCCCGGGGGGGGGGGGGAGGGGGGAAACAGTGTCCTCCTTTTATATTCCTTTTCTTGGAAAGAAGGTTATCATGAGACATTAAAATTAACCTCTCAAATTGCTTTCGTCCACCCACAAACTTTCCTGCCACGACAAACAAAAAAAAAAATTGGGTTTTAGCAGTGACAGTTACAGCAGAAAAGAGGTGTGGAGAGGGTAGAGAAAAAGAGAAGGAAGTGTAGTAATGATGGAACCAGGCGGTGAGAAACATTCTCTCTTTCTGCCTCCCACGCTTGACACCTGCCAATTTACAACTCATTCTTCTCTCCCCGCCCCCTTTTTTTTCTCGTGGCGGTTTTTTTTTCTTTCTATTTTCTGTCTATAGTGCGCTCCCCTGAATTTTTATCAGTTGTTTTGGAATAAAAGTGTGCATGATACATGAGTAAAGATGGTATTATATAAAATACTGGGCCGTTTAAATATACTAGAAACATTGAATTACCAAATTGCGCTTTGCAACATTTATGATTTGATATAATACACACGGTATGCATACCCTTTTAAATATTAAATTTTCCTATGGGTACCCACGTACATACTAACATTATTAAGTAAAGAAATTAATTATTAAGTTTGTTATATAAAGTCAAAAGCGTAAAAGACCTGGATGACGGTACGTAACACAGTTTAAGTTTATACGGCTAATTAGCACTTAGCTGAAACGTATGATGTAGCGGCGAGTCAACGTCCAAAGAAAGGACATGCTGAATGCATATGGCTTTGCCGGAATTTGCAGTATTACAGAAGTCGTTGAAGTATTGTTGAAACCATGAAAGTTGAAGTATTATTCTTTAGTTGAAAGTGGAATTCTTATACTTTCTTCAAATCCTCCACTGTAAGAAATAAAAAGGGAAGTGGAGAATTAATGTTTTTTAACAAAACAAAACAGGGCCTAACAAGGGCGGAAGAGGAGGTAAGACTCACCTAAGGAGGGTAGACTCGATGGTTTGCATCTTGAAGTACACGAAATTATATTAAATTTCTATCACAAATGCCTTAAAATCACTCACAAACAAACAAAGTTAACGATTCTACATGACATGGAAGAAAAATATAGAACATCTTGGGCACTAAGTCCCGAACACGAGTATCTCCTTAAAACGAGGAGTAGCACCAAGGTACGTCATGTCGGTTGAGTGGAGGCTTGTACAGTGGTGCTCAAAGGACGCGATGCAGAAGCGTCAGTGACGCTGAAAAGCTTAGAAAGTCGCCAATAGATGTTGCATGGACTCTATAGAGTGCTTAAAAGTGCTGATAGAGCAGTACACTCCGTGCGCAGTGCGTGCTGCATGCGATGGAACGAAGACGGTAGGCAGTACAAAGTTTATCTGTGTTCCTGCAGGCGAGCTGAAAATGAATTTAGCCAATGCAAAGACGCGCAAGCAGTGTTGTAGTGGGGGCGGAGCGAGGCGGTACGACGCTCCGCCACTGCTCTTGAGGCAGGAGCGGAAGCTCCGCCACTGTTAGCAATTTTGTTATTATTTCTGCCAGTAAAACTGGCAAAATAGCTTTATTTTGCACCTTCAAACTCGAAGGTCCCCGGGGGAGGACCCCCCGCTTTAATTGGAGCGGACGGATGAACCAATGGGTCTGAAATACTTAGAGCTCTGGCACTGCAACACTGCGTACAAGGAGGATGCGGTCTCTCTCTAACATTGTGAGAACTGCACGTGGGATCATGTACGGTGCATCCTGTGGATAGTATTGCAGACAGAGAGTGGCATGATGAGCTGGCCCGTGAAGCGAGCCTGTGGTCGCTTTGCCTGGACTGGGAAATGTGAAAATAAACAGTAGTACAACTACCAGAGAAATACTGCATGAAAATTAATAATCATAGTATCCTAGGCTTAATAAGAAAGTTTAAATCCAGTTAATAATTCACTCTCATATTAGAAATAATAACTCATGTGCCGGAAAATACAAATACAAATAATATACAACTAATAAATGGCTCATCAGAACTGACTTATAATTTCACAGTTTATTTACAGTAACAAATCCTATGATAGTTATATTAAATAATGCTGCTGTTGAATTATCATCAGAAACATGATTAATACATAAATTGTGTGTATAATAAAGACTTTCCCACTTGTCTTCTGTCAGTTTATGATTGTCATATTATCACTGTCACTAACATCATTGTAATGTACACTAATGACACTCTTCCAAACATAAACTTGTTAGCCTACTTTCCAAAAAAAAACTGTGTGTGTGAGATCACTTTTCTGTTGTGTGTGTCTGCGTGTTTGTCCCCCCCTAAAAACTTTTGAGTCATTAGACCAAATTTCTTAAAGGTTTGTACACATGTAGTACCTACTTAGTAACCTGATTTGACTTTTATGTATATTTCATTTCTACCCTGTTCATTTTTTCGAAATGGCAGCCGTTTTTACATTTTTAGCTCAGACTAGGTATTTTAAGAACCATATTTTAGGATTTCATCAAACTGTAAAAAAAAAAAAAAACTACAGTAGTATGATGAATAGACTTTTGTGCGTTATGTTCATGCAGTTTGCACAGTTTCAAAACAGCAGCATTTTTTTTATTTATGTTTATTATGTGTGTAAAGATATATTTTGTTGAATTTCACTAGCCTCGGTATACATATAACATATTAAAGTGACTTTACTTTTGTGTATTTTGATCATACTCTGTTAATGTTTTCATAATTATTAGGGGTGTGCGAATAGTGGTTTTAGTGTTTCGAATAGTTTTTGAACGAATATTAATTTTTTCGAATAATTTTCGAATAGTGGTTCTTCAAATTTTGGTATTCATTTGCCAGTGCATAAGCTGGCATTTACAAGGAGATATAGAAATGCACTTGGCTTTATTAATTTAAGCATAAAAATTTAGCAGTTTTTACTTTGATAACCTTGTTTTTGTTACATTGTACCTGTTCTTACAGCAATATACTGTTTTTCTCAGTTTTCTTCTATTATTATGTTTGTGAGAAATCACAAAATTGTTTTTGTAAACAAGTGCTGATTACAGACTGCACTGCTGATCTAGTTTACTTCTTCCCTACATGTATAAAGATAAAAATAGAAATTACTTTTGTGTAATATTTTTTGAAGAATTCAACTACAGAAATTTGAAAGCTAAATTAATATGTAATAAATTATTACAATGTCTACAACGAAAAATTAGATCTTTGTGTGTATGAAACAATGTACTGTTAATAACTAATTTTATTTCAAACTAATTTTGGTGAAATAATGGGTTACCTTCCTGTGTGTTTCACATTTGGAAACATTCGTAGTAGAATAGCTGCATAGAAATTCTAAACATGTTCAACCGGCTAATTATGTAATCAAATAAAAGTAGGCCTCAGTGTTAAAAAAATGTTTAACTGTAGTACACTCTCATTAACTACATCGTTCATGGCCTTGCTTACTTACAAAAATGTTTACAAGGTCACAATATTATGGATGCATAAAGTTCTAGCATGAACCACCGTAATTTCATCCCAACGAATACCTTCGCACTTTCGACACGTTAAATTCCGAATTGAAGACTACACAAACAGCTGAAAATTATGTTTCCCCACGTTTTGGCCATTTTTATTCGTGTTTCCACTCTTTGCGACATAGGTAAGGATTCACAATATTTTTCGCTTCTTTGCTTAACGAAAATAAGAATTATTAACTTCCCTGCAGCAAACATTTTATGTTAATATATGGCACTGCATTTAACGTAAACGAACAGCGTTAAACACCTTGTCATAGACGTATGCACGGTATCTAGGTAGACATCAAACTTTCGCTGCTGCGATCACGGTGATCACTGTCTTATGGCGACGTGACCACCACTGCCGCCATCTTGTGTATATCGAGATGTTCCATTAGCGCATGTCGCTACGCTTCGAGTGCCAAGTATTCGATGGTGAGTATCTGCACGAGTATATCTTTGGCCACGAATGTGACGCAGGGGTGTTAGGCGTACCAGGATCCTGGTACTTGTACCAGTTTTCAGGTTGCTGCACCATGTACGAGGATACTTTCATCCTGGTATGCGAAAGTACTGCACTGCATTTAACGTAACCAAACAGTGTTAAACACCTTGTCATAGATATATGCACGGTAACTAGGTAGACATCAAACTTTTGCTGCTGCGATCGCGGTGATCACTGTCTTATGGCGACGTGACCCCCACTGCTGCCATCTTGTGTATATTGAGATGTTCCATTAGCGCATGTCGATACGCTTCGATTGCCAAGTATTCGATGGTGAGTATCTGCACGAGTATATCTTTGGCCACGAATGTGACGCAGGGCTGTTAAACGTACCAGGATCCTGGTACACGTACAGTTTTCAGGGTGCTGCACCATGTACGAGGATACTTTCATCCTGGTATGCAAAAGTACCAGGATTTCAGAATTTTGTATTAAATTGTATTAAAATGCATCATTAAACAGTATTTTCAGCAGAACCTTGCTACACAAAAACTAAATTTTTTGGCACAACACAACTTCTTCTGAATTGTGAGCATGAATCTGCGCATATAGTTATTGCAGGTCATTGCAAACCGTTGCCTGTTGGGCATTGGCAACACATACTTGTGTACATTGTAATAGATGTGAATCTCTGAATTTCTGTTAACTAAGAGCCTTCTTTAAACATTTTCGATATAGTTTTTCTCTTACAGTACTCAAGACTTGTTTTAGAACGTCATCTTATTCATGCCTGTAAGCATTCACAAATTTTTTTTACCTGTACCAGGTTTTCGTTGAAAGTACCAGCTTTTTTATGGTGCTAGTACCAGGATTTTGAAGTTACCATCTAACATCCCTGGTGATGCCACACGTGATTATGTAAATATTTACGTTGAAAACATACTACATGAATGTCAATTCTTTCTGGTATATTTATTTTGACCTTTAAATATCTCCGGAAACGGGAAAATCCGTTAAATTATGTCATGCTTGTAAGTAGAAATATCCTTGTTACCCGCTCATATAATTTTAAGAAATTGTTCAGAATTCACTATTCCAAATTGCTCGAATACTTCGAAATTTGGGAATCTGGTATTCGTTTTTCGAACACAAATAGTACTGATTTACTATTCGTAAAATATTTGAATATTCGAACACCCCTAATAATTATGGCTAATTTTTATTTGTTTAGCATAGTATAGCATTTCTTAATTAAGAAATATTTTTCAGAATTTCGTCTAACTTGGTGCACACGTACCACGTACAAAGTTGACTTGACTGTTGCTTATTTTGTTCATCCTGTGATCATACAGTAGACCCTCTATTTTACGAGTACTGACGGTTCCATTTGGGACATTCATAAAATCGCTACCTTTGTAAAATTGATTGAGGCCAGTTTTGCCCCCACCCCTTTTCCAAATTTTAAAATTTGCATTTTTTCTGCAAATATAGGCTATAGTGTGACATCTGTATTGTTTCACACAAATAATTACAAATAATAATTGAAGTTAAAAATTTATATCAATAGACAAGACGTATCCCGATTAAAATGACGCTTACAAACTATCATTATGACCAATACATGTCACAAAAAATAATAGATAACCAAGCATTGATGCCTTCTCATGATCCTGTAGTCTTGATGTTCGTTGCATTTTGTGGAAACATAAACCTAAAAAGGTTTACGAGACTCTTGTCAAAAGAAAACAAAATTAGTGATGCACAGAACATTTTTTTTTCGGAGGCCGCAAGCCGTACTTACCTTTTCAACACCAACAGAATGAATCAAAATTTCATTGTACACTCACATCTTGTGGTCATAAAAAATAATCAATTGAAGTTTGAAGACAGCCTTTGTGCTGTACTATTCGGTACTTCTGCCCGTTTAGCCCTTTTAATGGTGGCACACCCAGAATTGAGTGTGTTCGGCAAGAGTTGAGTTAATGCAAAAATGGCATCATCAGCGAGTCCAAACTTAGTCACTTATGTTGTTCTTACCCGTTGCTCAGTCATGTTTACTTTCCAGATGCTTACCTGCTGATGTGTAGTTCTGATTACGCATCCCCCCTTTTTTTTCTTTCACTTAGCTTGCAGTCACGCACACATACACACTCACGCGCGCACACTTTCTGCCACGGCAAAATACTTGAACCAGACAAAGGTAAACATACTTCAATGACCTGCATCACGGATAAATTCCATGAAGCTGATGATTTGACCATAGCGTCAGTGCCCGAAATCCTATAGCCAGGAGAAGATTGCAACACAAGGAAGTTACTTCTCTCTCTCTCTCTCTCTCTCTCTCTCTCTCTCTCTCTCTCTCTCTCTCTCTCTCTCTCTCTCTCTCTCTCTCTCTCTCTCTCTCTCTCTCT
>PNEQ01096809.1:0-20393 GCA_003012365.1 Medauroidea extradentata | reverse complement strand
GGGGTAGAGGATGGGGGCTTCAAATACCTTCGACAGATCAGTGTAATGCACAGCGGGGTTGCCTACGCTGAGTTTTCATTGCGCTCCCCTACGAAGACGGTACATTTCCGCCTACGGGTTTATAGTTAAAATGTGCTTGTTTTGGCTCGTACTACCTGCCCTCAAGCGTTGTATCATGAATTAATATACACCCTGTATATATATATATATATATATATATATATATATATATATATATATATATATATATATATATAGCACAAATCATAACTTGTTTCCTGGCGACACGAAATTGGTACTAATCAACTCCATTCGTAGTAAAATGGGATAAGCTTGATCGCGATCGTACGGCATTTCGTAACCGCATAGCTGTATCGTAGTTTGATGTCAGTTTATTAAAGAAGAACACGCGCGTTAAACGGAAAAAAGGCGCCTTAGTAAAAGACTCAGCCAACGCCTGTATGATTATGCAAGTAATCTAGCACTGCTACTACAGGGACCGCGGCGGTCAAGCGGCCACATCGCTTGCCACCAACCGAGGCGACCCGGGTTCGATACCCGTCGGGGTCACACCCTGATTTTTTAATGTAATAATCGTGCCGGACGAGGTACTAAAAAAAGTATGCATGCTCGGGGATCGGGCCGCCAATCTAGCGCTCCTCCAAACATACATAGTTTACCCCCCCCCCCCCCTCCCAACATGGACTCACAAAACCTCAACTGTTCAGAGCCACCAATATCTATCCACTACACCGCTACCACACATGAAGGGGAGTCCAGCAGGGGAAGTGAGAAGTGTAATGTTTCGCCAGCCACGTCCTAAGATACTCAGCATGTCGGAAATGTTGCCAGACGCTATGACGAACCGCCCGACAAAATCTTCATCACTTTGCACATGGGTATCATACACGCAGCTCCACATCAACCCCACACGAAGAAGTCCAATGGGTGAACACCCAATGAAGGCCACGCAACGAGTCCACCGTTGCCGATCCATCGGACAGGGATGATACGTGCGGACGATACGCGCTGGGGAACCATCATGCTGTAATTACATCCGTTGTCTTACTTGCAACGGCATGTTCACTAGTAACTCCGACAGTGTTTCTTGTAGGCAGAGTTGCCAACTTGGTGATTTCGCCACCAGATCTGGTGATTTCCAAGATTGTCTGGTGGGCAAAATTTTTCATTTGCGACAAGTCGAAAAGTTAGTGATTTCTGTGAAAATTTGGTGACAAATCTGGTGAATTTTCGGAAATCTGAAAAAACTATTTTTTTTTGCAATTTTAAAAGTAATTTTTGTAAATGACATTAGTGATGTTTCATAAATCTAAATTGGTTCCACTGGGGGGCATCCTAAAAAAATTAAAAGGCAGCATATGCGATGCTTGCTCACCAGTTTTATCAGTCATCACACCTGTCAATGTACGTCATCATTCTGTCTACTGCTAGCTACCAGTGCTTGGGCTGCGGGTTTATGCCGTTACCGACGCGATGTCAATCACGCATTCTAGTCTAGTGCAGTGTGTGCAGGACAAGTAAAGGTAGCATGCGTATTTTTGTTAAGCATTTTCTTGGATATTATTATGAGCAAATCCAAAAATAATTACGCTCAAAAGTTTCGTAATGAGTGGGTTTAAGACCAATGCTTTAAATCGTGGCTAATGAAAGTGCCATATTCAAATGCTGCAGTTGAGCATGTGTTCAGCGTGGTAAATGTGATTAGAAATCAAAAGCCCAACAGAATGAAAATTTATACTTTTCATGCAATTTTGTGTGTGAAATTTGGTTTGATAATTGAAAGTGTTATTATGACTACGTAATTCCTCAAGAAATTATTTTAAAAAATAGGAATAGTTCAAGCGTACCAGTCTGAACGTGAGGCTTCCAGATCCAAAGACATTGAAGAGCACAAGGATGACGAAGACATGGAAAATTAAGTAAATCACAATCTTATTTCACTTAAATAGGTATCTCTATTGACTGTGTAGGATGATATGACATGTAATTTTTGTGAGCCGTGAGTCTGGCATGGTTTTGAACAATATTGTATTTAACATTATAATGGAAATCACACATTTTCACGTAAATACAGCAGTAAGTGCTAAGCTATGTTTTCTATTTTTTTTTTTTTTTAACAATTCTGAAAATCTGGTGATTTTCTGGCGGTTTTTACTGATCGATCTGGTGACTTTTTCCAAAAAAAGTTGGCAACTCTGCTTGTAGGAACATAAGATGCATGTTGCTCTCCACTGAATAGCTGGTTGTGGCTGTAGACCGAAGGAACCAAACTAATAATGCAGTAGAGGGTTGGAACAGTAAAAATAAACGCATGTATAGGTAAACCACATCAGAAGATAAAAGACGTTATATCAAGCCTGAAAATTAAAGACGAAAAAACCATCATGTTCATAAGGATGGAGCGTATCTGAGGGGGGGGGGGGGGAGGAGCTGCCAGAAGGAAGTTGTATGTCAGTATTGATAAACAAATTCGGATTATGGTACATTTACTAAATACGGAAAGTTTAAGTTATAGTACGAATGGTACAAATATAACTCTAAACAGTAATTGAGGTACAGTTTAGCAAAAAGAAAAATCGAGCTATACTCACGAAAGTCTAGCGACAGGAAACAACTGGTGTTTTGTGTTGTTATGAGCATAATGGTCTGCGCAGGTCTCCCTCCCTCCTTTATCCTTCCTAGGTTATTTAGTTTTAGGTTAGGTTGATGTAGACTATGCTGCCATAGACGTACTATAATTCTAGTAGGCCTAGTTGTACCAGATTATGTCCATTGACACCAGGTACCAGATATTTTCATCCTGATACGCAAAATACCAGAATTTTGAACGCCAAAGAAACACACACTCAAATAAAATGTATGTTTGTTCTGAAAATAGCTGGAATAACTACTACATACTTAGACTTACTGACTTAAGATACTAAGTATTGTTTATACAACACCACCATTTTTATTATTTGTGATTAGACCGCCGGTGGTTCACCACCTGCAAAGCTGAACATTAATAATTTACTCTTGAAAATGAATAGCTTTAGTTAAATTTGGTACTTAAATCAACGTTATTTATACTGATGGTAATAAATAAATAAATAAACAGCAAGTTGCATGTGTGTGTGTACTATAATTTCAACTTAATCTGGCAACATTGGATTTAGATTAGTTTAGATGCCAAAATTGCTGTGCGCTGAATGGCAGGACAGTTCTGTTATGTTATGATACAACTATAAAAATTAATATGTGTCACAGGTCGCCGAGAATGGTGAGGACGCACAGTCATTTACCATCGCTAGAGACGATGGCATATCGCGAAAATGCGTTGTGCTAACATACCCTTGCAAACGCTGTAGTTTCTTGTGACATGTATAATTAGGTGGTGATATACTTCTGACACAATGTAGCTGTCTGCAGATCAATAACAGGCATCAAATATTACAATAGCGGGATTCTAATTGGCTCAGTCAAATAAGATAATAACTCCAAGTACAAACTAAAGCAAATAATCTTCTGATAAACTTAACGTGTGTTGGAATTCAGCGAACTGTCAAGTTTTCTCGCGATAAACCAGCATCTCTCACCATAGCTAGGCTCTAGCGCTGTCCTCGCCGTAAGACGCTATTCATCGCCGCGTGCACGAGACGCGCTATTCACGGAAAGCCTAGTCAACTCTGCATCACCTGTTCCCGAAATAAGCTCCGGCCGGCTCAAACCTGCTACCAGCCGGGGCACATCCCGCCACTACGAGTTACTTTATTACTAGAGCCCACGATATTTTGGTGAAAAGAATTCTGCAACAGTTTGTTTCAATGCCTTGCGTGCAGCTCTGCTTCATGTTTATTGGCAGAATGAAGGTGTGGCTCATTTGACTGTGCCAACAGGAAAAGGGTTACTGCGACACCACTCGTCTGTGATTAGCGGGTGGAACATTAAGACGCTGAGAGTTAAAAACAGCCAATCACTGACCGTGAAACAGAGTTGCAGATGTGAACGTACGGCATTGAAATAAATTGTTGCAGAATTCTTTTCATCAAAAATCGTGGGCTCTATTTATTACTACAAAAGGGGATATAATGTAGGGTGCATAAACAACTCATCCAACAACCACAGGTTTTTTCATTTTTATCAAATCTTCAAATGATTCTTGCAAAGAGAGCAAGTAACTGAATGTGCTCTAAGCACACGGGATATTTTTACACATTTTGTATCGTTGTTGCCGATCGGATCAAGAAATTTTTTTAAGATGGGGGCGGGGGGGGGGGTTCCGAAAGGCTATGCTGATAAAACGTAATAAACGAACTTCCATATAAGGTACATATTACCTATTATCTGTCAAATAACCGATCTGATATTTTGTCGAAGTCACGCATTCCTGTTACCTTACTCTGCAATAAAATGTACGACATTTCGGCGTCACCAACAGTTTATCGGATATAAATCACACCGGTACAAACACGAATTTTGCAAATCTGTTCGTTAGAATTAACTTATATAAAAAAAGCTTGTAGTGACGTCCAATAATTTATTAAATTAATTTACTGAGGTGGAATTTATGTATTACTAGAGCCACGATTTTACGGCGAAAAGATTTTTGCAACATTTGGTTTCGATGCGTCAATTGCACACCTGCAGCTCTGCTACATCGTCTGTGGTTGGATGATTTTACTCTCTCTTGCCTTGGCAAATTGTAGACGTACAGACTAACAATGAATCTTATTCTGATTGGTGCAGTCAAATGAGAAACGTGACTGAACATAGACACGCTGCCAATAACCTTGAAACAGAACTGCAGATGTGCACGTGAGTCAATGAAACAAAGTGAGGCAAAAATCTTTTCGCGACAATATATTGCCCTAATTATAGGTATTCCAACATGACAAGAATTTATGCTAAGGTATTCAAGGCCGGTAGCTAGGCGTGGCTTAGCCACCATTCGAAAATTATTACCCCTTCTAAAATATATCTGACCGTACTATTTATGTATGTAAAGAGGGCTTCAGTCCTCCCAGCATTGTGATGTTCGGTACGACAATGGTGGAATCTTGCTGAAGCCCGAGGAGCCCTTCGTCAGACAGCATCTCCCGCATGAAGACAAGAGTTCACAGCCATTTCCTGTCGCCGCCCACATGACAAAAGACGGGGCAGACGAGGTCATTTGTCAAACGGCCCCTAACAAGCCACTAGCCATAGCCGAGCTGGTGGGCACAACGGCGGCTTTCTCCAGACCCCACAAACCCTCCCTCCATCCCTTCATTAGCCCCTGACCAAATTAAGAGTGGAGGGGAGGAAGTAGCGCTAATGGCTCGGGACAGACACCTGCTTTCTTCCAACACAATGACTGTGCACTCAGCACTTTGCACGCCGCGACAAATGGGATTACATAAGTGTCACCTTCCTCCCTCGTCGTGACCTCCCTATAACGCGCGACCGTCCGCACATTCCTTTATAAACAGCACTGAGCAGTGCCCTGAATGAGTGGCAAGGGCTGAACAAAACTGTACCGATTCGCGCTCAATGCTGCCTGTCAGCTTGACACTAGGGGCCACAGAATATTTAGGAATACAGATGTGAAATAGCTGGTAGGACAGCGAACTCAAGTCACATACGCCAGCAAAATGGCTTCCCTGGCCAGCAACATTGCGGAGACGCCTACCGCCAATCAGCGTAAGGTCGGCAGCCACGTCAATAGGAAACCTACCGTAACACGCAGGAACCGAACATACACGGGGCTGGCCAGCCAATAAGCGGCGAAGTTCACCCGTATCAAACGAGCCGCCACATCATTTCACGCCTGTATTACTATTTAGTCTGTGCTAGGGCTGTGCGACGTGCTCGAAGTCGACAGCGACACAAAGTTAAGTAAATAAATAAACATGGACTTAGTTGTGGATTGAACCCTCAGCAGTATTATACTTTCAGATAAGTTCTTAACGGGTCATTCCATTTGAGATCAACAAGTCAAGGTTGCTGCAGGTTTTTTGATTTTCATAAAATTTTGCAAGTTTTTGGGGCATACTTTCTAGAGCACAAAAATACTTTTTTTTTTATAGATTTTTAGTGAATATAATTATTCTGATATATGCATTTTTAGATACAAATGTGCACTAAAATTTGCTGTTTTAGTACTTTTAGTAATTGACTGTCATTAATTACCAAACAAACATACAAAGCTGAATTTGGTCTCATATTAAAGTTAAAAGGACGATACTTTAGAACATATATTGATCACACAAAAGTTTTGTGATTTGTGAGTTGCATAACATCTTGAATTAGGCCTATGCAAAAAAAGTTGAGTTTTTTTTTCGATATTCTCAGGGTTTTTTTATTTTATTTTTTTTAATTGCTGGAACAATGTCGACCTGTTTTTTCTTCTTTTTTTCAGTCTTTCGTTGTAAAAAAAATAGCTTGAACAATGGAAAAATTGAAATTTTGACATTTTTGAGGTCAAATATTTTTGTGGGAATGTACGGGAAAAAAACACTTCAGACAAGGAAGGAATTTCAATGTTAAGGGTGCCGCCTCCCCGCACGTGAGAGACTCAAAAGCGACAGAGCAGTAAGGTCGAACTTGAAGCGAGCATCAAATGCCACGTCGCCTCAACGAGCCAAACTCTGAACTAGCGTGCAAGCTTTCCGCCGAACGGTTTTTACTGTGGGACACTAAGCGGTGACCACATAGCTTTATTGGTGGAAAGTCTGCAACTAAGTTCAGCGCAGGTTGCAATCTGAGTTTCTCATACACCCGGTTAGTATATGTTGAACTACGGAAGTTTGAAAATGCCTTTTTTGGCCACGTTGAAAGGCTTAGAAAAAGTGTTTGTAATGAGCGTGTTGCAATGAGGTTCCGACCTTGACTGGAGTTTATTTTCTTTTCGTACGTTCGCACAATGGGCACAAATTGAATATTTTCGTAGAAAAAAAACCTGTCTACGGACACATTGCAACGCACTTGAAGCACTCCTATATAGATGAAAACGGCCATGTCGGATTGTTGTACTAACCTAATATATATGAAACTCAGAACCGTTCGCTGAACTTTGCTACAGACATTCCACCAATAAAATTATATGGTACCCGTTTAATTACCATAATAAAAATGTATCTACGGGAACCTTGCACGCTAGTCACGACCACGCTAATAGTCTGTAGTTTTTTTTTTTTGCGATATTAATTTTTTACGCCTAAATGAGGGCAGATATAAAAACTTGTATGGCAGTTATGTTTAAAATTGTGTTCTCCATGTTGACTTGTTTTTTCAATTAGTAAATACTATGATTTTAGCTAATTTATGTAATTAACGAAATTTTAATTTGACTTTTTAGTCGAAACCGACCGTATATTTCCTTGCTTTGAAAAAAAAAATAGTTAGAACGGCACAAACCATTTTAAACAAAACTGCCAGACAGATTTTTTATAACTGCTCTCTTTTAAGTTTAAAAAAATAACTATCGCAAAAACAGTAGAAACTAAAGAGCATAACCTCAAGCGCTTGACACGTGGCATTTCTGCGCACTTCATGGCTGTCCTTACAGCTCCGTCGCTTCTCAAAATCTCAACTGACACGTAAAACCGTTCAAGGCAGGCGGCGCCATTAATTTGATAGTGTTAATTTAAGGCTCGGTACCAGTCGTCATATTGAATTATTTTATTTCTCGCTACTATGAAACTCTGAAAAGAAAAATGTGAAATCTGCTATTATAATATCACTTTTATTTACCTTGTGCTACAATAAAATCATCGCATTTGAACGTTTAACGCATATTTAAGCAGTAATTAGTGCAGTAATTTTTTTATTCTCAATTTACTGTACTGACTGCGGCTTAAATATATAACGTTTAAAGTTCAACTACGATGATTTTATTGTAGCATAAGTTAAATAGAATTGATGTTATAATAGCAGATTTCACATTTCCATCTCAGAATTTCGTAAGAGCGAAAAGTAAAAGTAATAAATATGACGACTGATGCCGAACCTTGACAGTATATACGATAAATTGTCTTGCATTGTGACTGACAATTTTTACGTTAACTACTAAAATTGCTCCAAATATCGTTTGCCGACAGTAAAAAATATACATTCCAGACAATGACGGAATGTTACTTTAAAAACAGCACACACGTTATAAATAATATTTCGACGTCTTACAACATTTGTAAAAAGCTGCGTTTTTTCAATCTGCTGTATTTCAACATGCAACAACTGGCTGCAGACGAAATTACGACAGAGGCATGCATTTGATTTTTCTGCGTAGCCGCAAACAACAACAACAACAACAACAACAATAATAATAATAATAAGCACGTGTTCATTACAGCTCTCGTTATATATTGTCGTAGTCGAATATGGTGCACTAAACAATTGTCGAGAAAAGAGACTAGCATAATGTAAACAACAAATTTAATGACTACGTCAAATACAGCCCCAACCCTAACGATATCGAGGACGTTGCTTTGTGAGAAATGATATCGAAAACGTTCAACTGTTTTACCGCACGTCTGTCAATAAAAAATAACTGAACTGTAAACCGAATACATTACTTGCGAGCTGCGAATCAGACGATAAAACCTTTACTGTTAAAACACATCGACCACAGAATCAATATGTAACCATTATCGGCGGCTTGAGTGCCGCTGTTTTGCTGACACGTATTAATTTTCATGTAACGCCTTTTTTATGATGAAAACGTGTTCGTAGACGTGCATATGCGACAAACTCGATCAAGAGAATGAAAAAAAAAAAAAAAACTAGTTAACGTAATCCCAGTACTGTATAATTGAAATGCAATTGAAAAAAAGGTTTTTTGACAGGTATTTCACGTAAGTGCTAGTGGAATTGGTAATAAATGAATGTAGCAATCAACAATAACGTCAACTACAAATCTAAAAGAAAAGGTAGTAAACACTTACCGAACTATTGGCGCCCCACGTTGAATTGTAAGCACAAAACAACCTGGAAAAAAAAAAAAAAAAACATAATTTAGGAGATGTCGATACCAGGAAAACACAATTATCACCTTTTCTTCCAAACAATGCATCTACGTCTGGGCAGCAAAGAACGGCACATCACAATCACAGACATATATACAGTACAACACTGAATGCGTAGGTCAATGTATACACACCGAGACTAATACGCGCATTCAGATACACCTGCAAAGGCACAAATATTCAGTGGACACAGATATAGATAGTTCGGGATAAAATGAGCACATTTTAAAAATCCTAGTTACTTTTCCTGTTTAGGGCTTGTTTCTTAGTTTTTTTCCCCCAGACTGGCGCCAATAACTGACAATTTTTTTTACCAAAACCTTTCTCAAAAAATGTGAAACAATTTACAGTCACACGTTGCACAATACTGTGGATCCATTTTTAAACAGTAATATACCATTCGTCAGCAAAATAAAAAAAAAAAGCTTAATTTTGGCTTAATTTCACGACAAAAGAAAACATGGTACTTCGAGTGACGAAATCTAAAAAACCGTTCAGTACATTGCTACAAAAAATCGAGATACAAATTATGACATGCAAGTGTCAAAACTGTAAATCAAAATTTTTATACGAGTATTAATTAGGTAGCAATAAAAAAATATTATCGAAATCACTGAAAAACTAAGGAACCAGCCCTTACAAGAATTCATAGTTTCCTGCCACTTTTTAATACAAACAAAGCACCCTATGTCACAATCAATGTGTATAGATTGTACCATATTCAAAGGTTTACATCTGAGATCAAAATAAGTATTTTAAAATTATTATTCTGGACGAAACTGTCATCTAGAGTGCTAACTTTATCGCGAACCACCTTATACGCGCACAGGTGCGTACAGACAGGCAAATACAAAACAAGTAAACAATTTAGCATTATAATTTTATTAGGAAGTATTAATTTTCAGGCTCGTCTACGCTATGTCAGGTTCCGTAAATATTTAAATGAAGTAAGATTTTGCTTATAAATCTAAGCCTGTTGATTTTCTGACATATACAGGTGTTAAAAAATAACCGCCTGCATTATATGCACCACCTGTCTACAACCTATCACAAAGCCATCGACCTGCACACACTACCGGGACACTGCCCGCAAAGGAATCTATAAGCACTGCAGTGGTAACCAACTCTGCAGGCTTCCAAGAACAGTGAACTAAAAAAAAAAAAAAAAAAAAAAACTTAACATGAGAAATGTATGATTTCTTCCTTCATAAACCATACATTGGATTTATATCTCTGTGTTCAGACGTCCGCATTTCGAATACTGTCCCAACAAAACCAATCCCATCTCCAAGTATGTAAGTTAGCATCAGTGGCGAAAATACATGGAAGGTCGAAGCGGTTCTTGTCTTAGAAAATGTTCGTTCAAGAAAATGATTTCATTTTAATGTTTCCCGACAATTATCGTTTATTACAATAAAATTGCCACGATGTAATTTTTTTCCACGAAAGACTGATACACGTTATCAGATAACGTTGTGTCACGAGTTTCAGATCACTCACTGGTCTTGCGTTAGCAATTGTAGCTGTGCTACAGAAGAACTCAAAAACAACTCAATTTAATGCATTTAGTTTTGGACAGAAAAATAAAATAATTCTTTCTGGCAGACGTTATCCTTTTATATCTCTACACACGAAAACAAAGGCATTCCATCAGCATCTCCATTCATTGGTTGTATGGCTGTAAAAATTATGAAACATTTATTATGGACTTTCTTAATTTTTAAAAAGAAAAACCGATGTGACTAGTCAAGATTTCAGAGATTTGAATAATCTACAAAAGACAGGAGAACAGCACAGTCACGCTGTGAGTTTGAAATAGCTCAAATAGTTCGGTTAAACATGTATTGAATTTGCGGTAAGCAGTCACGGCTTAGCATCGAGAGTTACTAAAGTGCTGAAAAGACGGCGGGTGTCGATATTAAATACTTAAGGAACGATCTACAGCAATTTTCATCATAATACCTTTGTACCAGATACTTTTTTTCCCCCATTTACCGACATAAACTGTGACTAAAATTTTCTCTTATGAATTTCTCTTTCTTTCATAGTTTTTGCGTAAAGACTCGTCAATGTCAAAATTTGAATTTTACGATTTACGTACACCACTAAAACAAAGTACCATACCAAACTGAAAAAAATAAATAAGTAAATACCGACGCTGTAGGCAACAAGGTCTCCTGTATAAAACTAATAATAATAATAATAATAATAATAATAGTAAATATATTTTTCTATCTTTTTTTTAATTCTTGAATTTTTTAAGTTTTTTTTTTTATTTCAGCTATTTTTTCCGATACACAGGTAGTAGCTTCCCAGGTAGTTAAAAACTCACTCCCCGCCACTGGTTCGCATTCTGAAGTCTACTCGTTTGTATACGTTACTCGTGCGCTGCATGTTCTTTCCATGGACCATGTTCCTGCCAATTCTCGAAATACTGTTCGCGGCAACGTATACGTTCGAAACCTATTTTTCATCTCCGCGTGTGAAAAATACGCCACGAAGAGCCCATTTATATCGTTCATTGATTCATAACTCATCCCAGCTTCTCTTCACTGACACGTCGTCGTTATTAATGAACTCATCCGACACCATGATTGACGTCACAGATGATGTCGACAGATGTCGCTGACCCGAACTTTATGAGGCGATGCGGGACTTTGGCTAGCACTTTCTCTCACAAATTTTAGGCGTTATAGTTTTTGTAAAACGCACATGCCAAAATCACAAATTCAAGGTGTCTGGAATGTACCAACAATTTTTTTTCTTTTAATACGAAAATAAATATGACTAGCGGGTAGACAATCATGTTTTTACCTACAAGGAATTTATTTGTATACGAATCTTTCTTAAATACAAGGACTGTCTTAGTTAAAGCACACGAGAAAACTTTGTCAACCAAAACCACGGGTTTGTAGGGTACAGGGGCGTCGTTTAAAAGGGGCGGGGAGTAGGGCAAAGCCCCCCCCCCCTTGGATTTAGAGGGAGAAGTGTATAACTAACATTTTTTTGCAAGTACAAATGCAAGGTTACGCATTGTAATGTTACAAACATATACGTCATTATTTTTTACTATAGCAATATTTATAGTGTAACAACGAATTTCTTTGACAACTGAGTAGACTGTATTGTCTAGATTTATTGAAATGTATGCTCCAAGGTTTCAATTGCAAATAAAATTTTGTTTACTTGATCACACGAGTAATGCAAGCATCGTTATTCAGTGTGAATTAAATCTTTGCGTTAGGGTTTCTATTTATACACTGGGATCTCCAGTTCCCTCCGCCATTTCACTCAAGCGCTGCACCATACTCACGTGATGTCACACATCACCAGCGCTAAAAGACCTCGATGTATAGCGCTGACCAAAATCACTCACTCATTCTGTTTCCATTGTAAAAACTGTTCAAGAATGTCATAATTTGTTGGTTTTTTTTTTGTGGTGAGGGGGTCATTTTGTTTGTGTGACTTAGAACTACGAAATTAACTGAGAACTATTCTGTACCTACAAACAATAGAAATCGAGCCATGCTACAGGCGCGGCTCGTGGATTTCGAAATAGGTAGGGCTGCATACGAGCAGGAACAATTATTCCCCAATAAAAGGAGGGGGGGTCCAGGGGTCCTCCTCCGGAAAAATTTGGATTTATAGGTGCAAAATGGTGCTATTTTAGCAGTTCTCGTGTCTAAACATTGAGTATACTTTTGGTAGATTTATAAATATATTTTTTAAAGAAACATTCTGTTAAGGGGCCTCCCTAGTCATTAGTAGAGGAAATCAAGTAACGTTTCAAGCAGTTACCGCTATTCCATTTTCCCAAACAGTTAAACATTTCAAGGTATTCATTTTTTACACAAAAATTCACAAAATCAACAAAAATAATATTAACAAATTTAACATGCCTTTGGATTACTGTGTTGAGCACTTAAAGTAGCAAGCATGCGGAGAAAAACAAGGGTAAAGTTACGCCAAGTCTAAATCACATCAGAGAGTGCTGTCTCCAGACATAGCATTGACATCATAGCTCAGTTGTTTTAAAGGTTCACAAATCACAATGTTTCACATTTAAGAAAACTGCACCGTTAATTTAACACACTATAGTCAACGTTTTTTTTTTTTTTTTTTTTTTTTTTTTTTTTTTTTTTTTTTTTTTTTTTTTTTTTTTTTTTTTTTTTTTTTTTTTTTTTTTTTTTTTTTTTTTTTTTTTTTTTTTTTTTTTTTTTTTTTTTTTTTTTTTTTTTTTTTTTTTTTTTTTTTTTTTTTTTTACACTTTTAACTTTACTACATCTCACTGTATTTGAAAATGAAAATATTAAGTCAAAACATGTTTCAACTAAATAGTCACTTAACTAATGTGTGGATACCCGTTACTTGTACGCGAAGTACATTCGTCATTCTATTCTTAGAACAAATTTTGCAATAACTTGTTATACAGTGCTCACATTATCGAGAACGGCCTATATTGAGTAAGGTCCATACGCAAGGAAGGAGGTTAGAGACTTCAAACCACGGCTTTTATAAATACAGTATAAAGAAAGGTATTTAAACATACTTAAAACATAAAGAAACAAGAAAATAACTCGTAAGACATTAAAATATTAAATGCCGCCTAAATATATCAATAAATTCCGTAAAATAATATATATAGAATGGTAAATTCTAATGGCAATTCCCCATTTTACGAAATACTCGCGTATAGGGAGGGTACAGTAGTTTATGGCTTTCTGTCTCGCCTACTGCGGAATTACCAATAAGACAAATTCTGAAGGTATCTGAAAACGACGTCCAATAAAAAAAAAAAACTTTGTATTTGATAAATTATAATGGCGGTGGCCGGACAGAAAATCAAGTTTTGAAATTTTCGTCTATGAATTTATTTTACTTCTCTGCCATATGGTTCGGTAAGGTACTCGGCTGTAAAGTATTTGCTTTAAAAATTAATAACAATGTCAATTCTATTTTACTTTGCATTTTTTAAGTTTATATTAAATTATTAGTTGGTATGAAATACGTTATAATTCCTGTGAAATAATAGGCTGCAAAAATGATTACTGTAATGCCTCAGTGTGTGAAGGAGCAACATCTAAAACTTATCATTCCGCCTCGAGAAAACAGTTGCAATTTGAGGCGATATTACAAATAAACTACTCTTTTTGGCATAATAGGTTTGAAAATTCCACATATGTAGAAACATACTACTTTAGACCAGTTTTATAAAAGTGTGTTTCAGCTGGGTTTTGAGAGGAAATGTAGTTACGATATTAGAATTTTTTTTACTAATTAACTAAGTCGCGTACGAAAAATGTGAAAAGTTCAAAGGAAGCGCCACGGTGTGTAGGACAGGTCATTAAATTTTGGTACAATTTATGGCAGTGATGTCGCGAAGCGAGCGAGTTGAGTGACAAGTTGAGTCTGTCGTTAGTGCAGTGTAGCGTGGCGAGCCGGGCTGGTTTGCTAGCAGCCCACAAGGGCGTCAAATACCAGACACCCCCGCCCCCCTTCTTCAAAGGTTCGCCAGACCGGGCCGCGCTCTGCGCATGCGCCAGCAAGGTTAGACGGGCTGCTCGCCTCACAGCCCTGCATAGTTCAGACCGCCCGAAGCCGAAGCAGGAAACGCGTATACAAGTAACTCGTTAAAACTTTCTCGCATTCAACAGACTTTGCGATCGGCTGACGGTTCTGGCGAGTAGGTAGTTCAAATGATATCACCACAAATTATTTTCTATAACACCAGCTGTGAAAATGAAAATTATTTACCGTAATTCCCAAATAATCAGGGAGGGCTGCAGCCCAATAGCAAAAACCGCCACTGCTAAGCAATACACAATGTTATATTTTACCTCAGTGTTTTTAACAACTCCATGAAACTATTTCTTTATAATCTAATATTTCGCATGCTTTCAATCAGAGTGGATTGTGTGCCCATATTTTCTTTGAATTTTTACATATAATTGAAAAAATATATATACGTGCGCCCCACGTTATGAATTATAATGGAACATATTGTACACTGGTGTCTCTAACAATCATTATACTACATATGAAATGCAGAATGTGGTAGTTCACGTATAATTCTGAAATGCGCATAGAAAAATAAAAAATAAAATTCCTAATAAATACTGACACTCGTAATTCCGTAAACATTCAGAACTTTTTTACACTTTTGTCCTTAGTAGTTGATAATGTATCACAAACATATATAAATTTTTCTATTTATTAAAAATTGTTTTAACACTTGAATGCCAGCAGATAAAGTGTAGGCACTATTTGTCAGTCACAAAGCTGTGACAGACAGAAAACAGACTAAAAAGAAAAGTTTAGCACGACCTTGGAAAGCGTGCACACTGTACGTAATCAACTTGCATTTAAGACAGACAAAACTACAATATTTCGCTATGTTCTAGAAATCCACAAGTTCACAGATAATAATTTTGTAATACCGAACTGGACAAGATAATGTCCTATTTACCTCGGTGTGTTTTAGTTCAAAAACATGAAGTTTGATGATGATTAGTGTACAGCCCGATAGCTCGCTTGAACCTAACCTCAGAGGGGACCCCTGAGGCGATTTACTACTCGACCATGACACAGAATAAA
The DNA here is from genome assembly GCA_003012365.1 of Medauroidea extradentata. Taxonomy (NCBI): domain Eukaryota; kingdom Metazoa; phylum Arthropoda; class Insecta; order Phasmatodea; family Phasmatidae; genus Medauroidea; species Medauroidea extradentata. The sequence goes on along the minus strand of PNEQ01096809.1, from coordinate 4,797 downwards.
TTAGTAACCGAAGCGACGAGACGTGATTTCTTTCGTACTAGTTTTCCCTTTTTGGACTTTCATGGTGTCGGAGTTCGTACAAGTTTGGTTGGACTGCAGTTTAGTCGGACTTATTTTATTATCTGTGAGGAAACTGATACATACGTAACGTCACATTTACCATTTATAAATATGTAAATAATATACAAACAAATTATAGTATTTCTTGAAATATAAGCAGTTTGTTAAACTAATGTCTCAAATTCCGTATGGCTGTGTTTACTTTCCAGTACGCCCCGAGAGCTGGTACAATAACCACAGCTAAAAGGTTTCATTATGTTGCTTCTAATAGAGTTAATTATTATCTGATGTTAACCCTGGAATCGACATGTTTACAGTTTTATATTTCTAGTTAATATACAAACTATTTACAGTGTCTCAAGAACTATAAGTGGTTACATGAACCAATGTGTCTAATCCATGTGGTATTGTTTATATTCCGGTACGCCCCGAGAACTGGTACGATAACAACAATGAAACCTTTCCTTGTGGCTTCTGTTACTACTTATTTCTTCTGTGACCATGACAACTGGTCCTCCCGTGAGGGGAAGAAGCGTGGCGCTAGTAGTAGGTACACACGTCACAGGGAGGGGAAATGTACTGCGCCTGACATGAGTTCATGGCATACGGTCAGTGGAGGCGTAGTGGCGAACATCGAGCCAGCTATCTGTGCCACAGTATTATGGCCGGTGCTGTGGACACCAGTTGCGCGCGGTTGACAAGGGCAACACAGCAGTAGTTCGCTTTTCTCCCGCGGGACCAGTTGTCTTGGTCGAGTAGTAGAAGAGAGCAACACTACGTTGGTTCACTATTGCCTTTATGTTGGATGAGACAAAATGTCGAGGAGAAAGGAAGGGGGGACAAAACACTCAGTCCTGGACCGGGGGGGGGGAGGTAACTGTACTCCCCCCTCCCGGCCGTGAATTGAACCCGCAGATCCGTGGCCCACAGGTCAAGAACGCTAGCCGCTGAACCAAGCAAACGGACAATAAGTTCATGTGACGGAATAATTTACGAACATATATAAACAAGAATATGTCCTCACTTTTCGTAAGAATATTCATAGTTATCAATGCCTGACTGCGGATTTTTTTACAAGCTCCGCATTGCTACAGTCGGGTCGGTACTGTATAAACAAGACAAGAAATGTTACAACAAATCATCGTACCCCTGTAAGTTTTATTTAATACAGCTGAACAAATCTCTGCAAAAAAAAAACATTCGTAATTGCACATATTTTACGGAAAAAACCGACTGGCACGTTTCCAGTGAGTTGGCAGCGGTATAGGGAAAGTAGTTCCATTTTATAGGCCCTACATTTTCCAGCAAAGCGTTAAAATTTATGAACACAATATTTGTTTCGGTTTAGTGAGAGATATTTTATGCGCACAATACAAATGGCCATATTTACAACTTATTTTTCCTCGCCTGGTGCACGAAAGGTATTGTGGCGTGACATGCTTATAACTTACCTACGTTATTTTTACGTGAAACAAATATATTTATTAATAGAACAGACACTTAAAATTATGATTTCGTGTTTTTTTTTTTTTAAATAGGCTACAGAACGCCTATTACAAACATGTTTTCGGGAGCCTATCCCTAAAAATGGTTTAAACTACTTTCTTTAACTGCTGTTACTTGCTCTCGATTCTGATCCACTATCGCCACAGGCTGCACCCTTAACTCTAAAAAAAAAAAAACTCGTTTTTACGAGGAAAATCCTTGGAAACTCAGCTTGGTAAGGAAATTCTTTGTGGAAAAAAAAACTAAAACAAATTACAACAAAGTATGTTTATGTGAAATTACACGGCATACACAGTCTTGTATTAGTAGGCCTACTTGCAACGGGAAAAATTGAAATTTGAACTGCTTAAATATAGTCTGGTCATGAAAATAAACATATATAGAAAATAACAGCTAAAAATTTATTAAACGAAATTAGTTTAAGAAAAAAAATTAGTTAATGCACCAAGAATCGAACCTCTATCGAAGTCTTTAATGTTTGTAATGTTCAAAATTTTTCTTTGGGATAAAACTTCAGCCGAACTGCAGAAGAATAGAAAACACATTAATATAATTCTAGACACCCTAAATCTTATTTTGTTGTTACTGGTTTTAATTGTAACGAGCAAATACTACTTTGATAACTGTGGTTATATGTGTAACAGAAACAGCAAACAAAGATTTGATGTCTAAAATTCTACCACTGTGTATTCTATTTGGCAGTGCTATGCAAGTTCAATAATATATCTACAAGAAAATTTATGACAAAAAACTAAAATTCAAGATGGCGACGATCTCTCCATCTCACTAACTAGAACAACTCATTTTACTGTCCACTCGTTTATGTGTGTACATATTTAATTATTTAACTTTCTTCTCATTTTAGAGAACGCCATTTCTCTGAACTTGTAAATTACAGTCCCAAACCTGTGCTTTTTTAGCTGATTACAAACTTTTCTAAGTATTTTTACTAAGAAAATACATGTAACTTTACGATAAATAATTTTACAAGAAAAATCCTTGAACTTCAACAAAAATTTTTTGTGACTGTATAAAGAAATCCTTTGTAAGTTTTACAAAAACAATTTACGGTGTAGTGTTCCGAGAATACGTCTTGGTACGTACTGTACAGTAGCCTACAATCATTGAATGTGTATAAATAAAGTCTCTGGGAACGCCTTTCTATGCTGTTTTCAGCGAGCTCTTTGACTCGCTGCTGCAATTACACATAAGCCTATACAAACGGTAGGTATAAATATAAGGGCGTATATCACTGACGATTCTGCTGTCCGCACATTAGTCAGTATCCACAAGTGATGCAACAGGACTAAGGGATTGGTGGGGGAAGGGGGGAAGAGATAATCCCGATCCCTTTTGCTGAAAGTCAGAGGGTCGGGAAAGAGGGGCATGGCTCAAAAGATCGTAAAAATTGTTACGTGAAATACTCCTACCAACAAGGAAAGCTTATACCGAATGTGTAGCGCGCGTGGTTTTAAAAATGCTTTCCTTCAATTTGTGACGAAAGGATATATAAACACACTGGGTGTACCTTAAACATTGGGATAAACTTTGGGGGTGATTTCTTACAAAAATTAGGAAGATTTTTTTAATGCTGCTTAACAGTACTAAGAAAATATTACGGGAGATATTCACCCTGAAAAATAAAAGAGTTTATTTTTATTTATTTATTTATTTTTTTTTTGCAAAATATCGTTAATCACTCAACAACAAACAACGTTGTTACTCATTCTGCTTTATACTTCTAGATATTTTACTTGTGATGAAAGTCTGTAGCAAGATGTTTTCTATAAAATAAATTGTTCTGGGAACATACATCTTCTTTTCAAGACAGGTACAAATAATAATAATCGACAGACGTCACTTTTTACTTTAACCTTATCGTATGTAATTACAGAAAAAAATGAAAGGGGGAGGGAGGGGAATAGTGAAAATGTCTTTGAACAATTGCATTTTGAGTGCACTGGCGCTCAGTGTACTGAAGGCAAAGGAGAAAAATACGTCCTGGCGTCTGTAGTTCAGTCATTTGACATATGACTAGGGACATGAAAAATTCACATTTTATTTTAGGCACAAGCTGGTAATTCCGCCAACTGTGGCGTTCGCGTCACTTTCATTACTGGTTCTTGGCTTATTTGACACCTCGTGTAAATCGCTGAGCCAATAATAAAAATTCAACTCAAATCAGGCCCATATTACCGCGCCAGCAAGCAGCTAATGAACAGCTGCTGTTTGCGTGAATGCACATGTATTCTAGGAGGCTAGCCTACAGGTCGGTGAGCCCACGAATTCTTCCGGTCTCCGCCGATGACAAACGCAATAATTAGCAACATACTGCTACAGATCTGATTTGCGTGATACTGGACTACAAGTACCACTATCGGCCGCTGGTTCAAATGCTTACTTCTCACTCCTTGCTTTATCGTTTCTATGCGCAAGGCGCCCAACTGACGTCTCATTTCACGTTCACCTTGAGAACCACTCCCGGGCAACGGTAACACGTCTGACTCGCATTAGAGAAGGAAGACCCGGGTTCCATTCCCGGCTCCGACCTTCCTGATTTGGCTTTTCCATGGTTTCTCGAAATCGCTCCAGGCGAATGCTGGGATGTAACCGTCTCTAACGGCCTCGCCGTCGATGAGACGTAAAACCCACGTAATTTACCTTGAGAACTTCTCTTCGTGGAATCTATTGCTTAAAAGCACTGGGTGTGGACTTTTTTGAAGAAGAGAGCTTAATAGCTTCTGGACCACCCGAGGTCAGCGCAAAACAAATCCGGAGCCCCTTCATCTCGTCGGCGCCTCCTCGCGTCGGACGTCTGAAGTGTGCGCGCGGCGGCTGCGGATCTCGGGGATCCAATTTCCTGCCGGCAGCTTTCAGGACAGGGGGCTGGAAAAGGAAGAGAGTTGCCTATCGATCCACCAGTCGGCGCCCACTGCAGCACCACACTTCGGCACCTGCCGCGCCGTCGAAGTCCACACGCCTCGGTGCCAGCACCACCATCTGCACTGTGTGTTTAGTTTGGAGAGGAACTGCATGGGAGTACCTAGGGGTTGGGGGAACTAGAAGTGGCTTAACCAAACCACTCCCTAATAAAATTACTAGCTCCCTCTAAAAAAATCTGAGCCTACTATTTACGTAACGAGCTCTGGGAGATCTCGCAGAGAGAAAGCGGCTTCAGACATCCCTACAATGTGATGTTCGTAACGCCAATGGGACGTTGGTTGGGAGACC
>PNEQ01096802.1:0-18643 GCA_003012365.1 Medauroidea extradentata | reverse complement strand
CTATACTGTGACACAACAGTACGAAACGACGAATAGACTTTAAACTTGGGCAATTGTTCGTGAACAACATATACATATTCCTAGCATTTTTATAATTTTATCTCATTTTGACATTGTCACTTTTGGCAGTAAACCGACGATATATCATCTCACTAATCTCAGGTTTGGGGCACCAAATACGTTTCCGCGAAACCTTTACACTCTGAAACTTTGTAATGTCAATAAAGTTAAAGTGAATATTTTGAAAATATATAATTGAGGACACCGTCACTAATGGTTGTGCACAGGGTAAACAGATGTTTCTCATTCGATTAACCTCTTACCTTAGGTGTCTGTAGTTACCCCACAACTTCAAATAGGCAGGGCTATAAATAAGGCCCAGGCGAAGTCGCTGTTAGTGGCAGGGACAAACTTAAGACTGCTTTTCGCGTGGACAGCTATAGCTACTTATCCTGCTGCAGAATTAGTTCAACTAGCCGCTCGGACATTCTAACACTTGATGACTGAAGTACCAATCTTGTGTACAAAGAGGTTTTTCAATTAAAGTAAATATTATCAGTTACGAATAATACTCGCGAGCAAAGCCGCGGGGGACCGCTAGTTAACATCATAAAAAGACATTCAGGATTTACTTTACTCGGAACTATGTTTTGTTTAATTTGTACTTTTCAACACATTCTTCCTGATCAGCCTATCACTTACAATCAATTATATTGTATAAAGCTCTACATATTGTACGAAATTTTTTTCTTTTTTACTGCCAAGATTGTCTAGGCGAGCTGATGACATTATTTATCACACGTACACTGTACAGCATGTTAAAAAAATAATGGTAAAAATAAAATAATGAGGAGTACACATGAAAATGCGCACAAGTTCAGTAAAGTTCACTCTGAAGATGAACAGTTACGACATACAACTGTAGTGTGCAGGTAATGGTGCGGTAAACTGAAAAAATGCCGTACTAGACAGAATTTTTTTAAATATCTCCTCTCGTTTAAGCTACACACAGCTCGTGCTGAACACTCTAAAAATCTTGGAGCCGGCAATATAAGACACGTAGTCGAAATTACTGTTCTGAAATATCACGGTGGCCATTTCGGAAGTTTATTTAAGGTCAGATTGCACGCCTCGGTGGCCGAGTGGTCAGAGCACTCGCCCAACACAAAGACGATCCGGGTTCGATCCCCGACAAGGTCTGTCCCCGGATTTTCGCACGTGGGACTCGTGCCAAATAATGTCTCTGGTCACCGGGTTTTCTCAGGGATCTTCCGTTTTCCCCCATCATTCCCATTCCGACGCTTCTCCATTGTTGGGCTAATTTCTATGTCATGCCCAAGTCCTCGGACTCCCTTCCCAAACAACATTTAGTTTATTTACTATAAACCGTTCTGAATGAAGTGAGCACTAAAATTTTGATCTTTTAAAAATACCATTAGCTCTTACTGCATATAATTCAACATTAAATATAGTTCCTTTAATGCATGTATAGTTGGTAGCGAAGTTACACGATATAGTCCCGTGTATTTTCCTATTTGAATGCAACAACACTGAAACAAAATCAACCCTAATCAACGTACTTGCGTTTTATATAATTAGTAAATAGTTTTTTAATTAAACTATCCTAGGTTCCTGCCGACTGTACAGTTTATCTTACATGCGCAAACATCAAATGACGTGCCCAGAGAAGTTAGGCATTGCCCGTAGTTTGCTATTATGCGCGAAAATATATGAATTGACTGAAAACAGAACTTTAGCAGGTTTATTTTTTTTTTAGCTCACTTTGTACAGAACTGCTTATTTCAAGTCTGCGATGGCCGGCAGCTGTTACTACACGCCTTTGGCTACTGCAAGCCAGTAAAAAATAAGAAAAAATGTCAAAGTATCGTCGTGCACTACCCGCTGATACTAGATGAATCCACCCAATCGACACACCTCTAATCCCGACTCTCCCGAAGGCCACATGCAAACAAAACATCATGAAAGGACCAGCTCTGTTGAGCTGTACAAGCCACTCTACACGCTCCGTTAGACAAATGCATTCTATAAAATTAGAGAAGTAATACAACGAGGTTTGACAGTTATAAGAAAGTAACATTTACGGTCATAATTCATGTTTTTTTTATTTTGTGTAACAGTTTGAGAAAAGTACCATATTTGCCGTAACGAAATGTAATCAAAACTATTTTTTTTTTTAGAAACAGTGCCTCAAAAATTGAAATTTGCTAAAAATGAAGTTTACATGGCAGCGTGTGTTATTAACTTAAACAGTTAAATCTTATTAAAGTAGTATTTTTCCTACGGGACCTCAAGCGGCGACCACACAATTTTATTTTTGGACAGTATGAAGTAATGAGCAAAGCATGATTCTCGCTTTGCACTTTACGAATTCGGGTAATATTTTCGGAGTTACAGCAGTCTGAAAAAACGCGTTTTTAGCCATTTTGTAAGTATTATTAGACTATATATAATAATTTTAGACGATGTTGTTTATTTACGGAAAATATCTCAAAAACGAACCAGTATAAGTCGTACGCAACTATGTTTTGTCCGGAATTGAGTGGATATGTTTCTTGACGTAAGCTAACATAGAATTTTATTTATGTAGTTTTTAATTTATTATTATTTTTTGCTTTTTGCTTTATTGTGGGAGGTTTTCTGCTGCTGAGTAACATTCGTCCGCAATATCGCATGTCCATAAACCTGGTTCAGTTTGTAATTAAGATTGTATTTTTTTAACACTGGGTTGTAACTTGTGTGTGTTCCTGTATGCTCGTTTGTACGAAGAACGGCTTCAATTTGATTCCGAGTTAAGAGCTTGGGTAGCACATCTCAAACATTTCAGTTACATCAACTGAGGAATTTTCTACTCAGAGCATCATATAACATTGTAATGGATGGTTTGAAATGGGTATATACGCGTGTAATTTTCATTGGTTGCTAATCCTAAGCGGACACTCCTTCCACAAGCTAAGTATATTTCTAACAAACGCGTATCATCCAAAGTTTCGCACGCCGTTAGGCAGCCTGGACAAGAGGCCATCTTAAGGGCGCAGTCTACCGCAATTTTCATCGTCATTATTTTATTTTGTATTTGTACCATATATTTTTTTTTCTTGTTTTAGACACAAAATGTGACTAAATTTGCTCTTATAAATGTTTTTTATCTCTAATAGTCTTCGCGTAATGGCTAGTTAAAGTTATATTTTGCATGTTTCCATTTTAACGACTACACTAAAACCAACTGATATACCAAACTAAAAAAAATAACAGTGAATATTGACATTTCAGGCTACATTAACATGCTCATAAAATTAAAGAATAAACATTATTTGTATTTAAAAAAAATTTTTGAACTTTTTAAATTTTTATTTTTAGTTTCAGCAATTTTTTAAAACTCAAATAATTTTTATTCTTGAATTTCATGAGCATGTAATTGTAGCCTGCAATGTCTTTATCCACTGTGATTTTTTTTTTTTTTTTTTTTGAGTTTGGTATATCAGTTGGTTTTAGTGTAGTCGTTAAAACGGAATCATGCAAAAATATGACTTTAACAAGCCATTACGCGAAAACTATGAGAGATACAAACATTTCACAAGAGCCAAATTTAGTCACATTTTGTGTCTAAAATAAGAAAAAAAAAATATCTGGAACAAATAAAAAATAAAAAAAATGGTGATGAAAATTGCCGTAGACCGCGTCCTTAAGGCGGTTCCCTACCTGCGCTTGAAATACGTTGCAGCGAGTTGCGAGTATTCATTCTTTGACGAAACTACTTACCTCGCATCAAAGTGATTCGTCTACGAAAAGAACACACACTCCAAAGTATGACGCTGTAAGTTCAAAAATTCCGTACGGGTGTTTCAAATATGATTTTAGAGCTTCCCAAAATCGCTATAAAAAATAGAAGCACGTGTTGGAATTTAAGTTATACTTCCCACAAATAAAATGATACGGTCACCTTTAAAGGCCCATAGGTAGAGGCAAGATTATTTCGCGTATTGATTCTAGGCCAGGTTGAATGCCAATAATGTATACTTCACTGCTTCTTCTGTGATTAGACGACACCTGTTTCAACACATCTTTGACGACTGCAAGCCAGTGATAAATAAGGAAACAAGTCGTGTTGGTAACACGTGTTATGGTTAGAAGCCAATGTATATTTGACTTTGGCCAGTGTGTGTATAGGTCTGAGAAGTTGCCAGCTTAATACGCGAAATACTCGTGTCTCTACCCATAGGAAAATGAATACTAGTATATTTCTGCACGCAAGTTGAGTGGCTTGTGCGTAGAGGCGAATCTGCGTTACACACCCCGGCCGACGGCGACCTTGCGCTTTATCGACTTTGTGTCACACACACACACAAACGCAGTCTATAAAGGAAACCACCTTAAGGGCGAGGTTCGCCTCAGTTATCAATGTCTTTTTTATATTTTTATATTTGTACCAGATATTATTTTATTATTTTAGACATAAATTGTGACTAAATCTTCCTCTTAGAAAATTGTTGTATCTCTCATAGTTTTCGCGTAATGAGTAGCAAACGTCAAAATTCGCACTTTACGATTTTATGTACGCCACTAAAACCAACTGACATACCAAACCGAAAAAAATCACAGCGTATAACATTGCTGTAGTCTACTATCTGATATATGAAAACAAAAATAAATAAATTTTTGTATTTTTAAAATAGTTTTTAAATTTTAAAATTTTCATTTTAAATTTAACATTTTTTAACTAAATACAAAAATATTTTATTATTTGTGTTACTTAATAATTTATCGCCCTTCCTTAAACATAGTTAATTACCATAATTTTAACATTATTTTAAGGTCCAAAGGTTGTCAGAAAATTCAGTTAATGTGTAATAGTAGGTCACAACTCTGTGACTAATTTAGAAGGGTCACTTATGAGATTCCACAACATAATTATTCTTCAAACCGTATTTTACATAACGTTGATTAAACACACCTTTAAAGTTTCCAACCATAGAAATGAAATTCTCATAGAACATAATACCATACACTTATTATCGAACTATGTTAGATAGTACCACAACAAATTATGTCTCAAACGAGAAATGTGACAGGACTTTGCTAAATAAGTAAATAAAAATAATTTTCCAGAAAGCAAATTACAACATTTGAAGAACACCGCGTGCCACGCTAATGGTGCACTACACTCAGAGTCATTGCATTAATTGTGTTTTTACAAGTTAAATATTTGAGAAGGTTCTATACGAAAGCAATGAGTAGTTAAAACAAGAGCGATTGTTTTTATTTTAGTTGTTAACGCAGCGTTTAATACGGTGGAATCTAACATACATTTCAGGTAATATTAAACACGTTGTATGAAAAAAACAGAGCGTAAACTGCTATTTCGCTCATGATAGTGATGAGAACCACATGCAAAAATTTGTTTTATCCTTTATATGGTTGATTCGTTCATGCACCACAAGTTGGTCCTCTAACGCAATTGGTTTTCATAATTACCGATATAATGCGTTTTAGGACTCCAAATTTTGAAGGATTCTCACCCTTTCATATTTGAGGTGGATTGTACGTGTCAAGTCTCGAAAGACCTATTTTTATGTCAGTAATTCCCCGGAAATTGTTCGGTCATATTTCTGAAACATGTTGTATAAGTAGCAAAATGTAGGCCTACTGAAAATTAACGTCTTGTGTATGACAGACTTATGTATAGGTACTTTCATTTGAAATATTAGAATAGTAATAAACTTTTCAACTGTGATTTTATAGTTATTAAAACGCACATGTAGCAACGGATGGTTAAGACATACTTTCATATCTTACGGAGCTAGGCACGTTTTTGTAAAGTGTTCATATTATTTCACTGTTTTGTTTAACAGGTTTGGTGGCTGTTTCCTGCATGATTTCTGGAGTAATACATGTGATTCAGTTAATAGTGTCTGTCCCTCTTATCTTCGGAGCATGCATGGTAAGTGAAGGATGCAAGGTAAATTATAGGTTACATCTCTTTATTTAAACTTGATATATTCTGCACCTATATGTTTCTAATAAGGTTTGTGCAGGATACTGAATTCAAATTGTAATGTATTTTTACTATGATACGATATTTTATCAAAATTTGGTTCGTATTATCGTACAGTGACTAAGCATTTCAGAGCATTGAATTGCTACGGGTAAGAATGTTTGCCAGACAAATATTGTGTGTTGGCGATTCAGTGGACGACTTGAAAAGAGGCGGAGCTTCAGTCTGGTGTGGGATACAATTCCTACCTCCATGGATTCCGCAACCGAACATAACCTTCATTTAGGTATTTGGCTTCACATGTCCCGGATGAGATTTATATCAATAAAATTGATTATTTGTTTAGAATTTGCCGCTTTTTCATGTAAACTATGATCTTATTAATTTGCATATATTAACCATGAAATTGAAACTTATATTTTTTACCCTTGCGTGCAATTCTATGAGTTCACAAAATGTTTGGTTTCTGCCATCACCAACTGACAAATCGGTATGTTTGTAAACAAGCTTTGTTTCTCACAGTTCTCCCCCTGCGGAGTGACGTCAGAGGGCGTGTACTTTAAGTCGTCCATTAAGTACACTGGTACAATTTCGAAAAATTATTCATCGGTTATTCAAGACAAATGTTTTTTAGTAAGCTTCAAAACAGCACAGGATTTAGCAAATAGGATTGCATTCAGATAAATATCTCGAACCAGATAATTATCAGTTACATTTTAAGTACAGCACCAATTATTACGCAATATAGGATACACATGAATGAGTAAGATAGAAGTACATGTTAATTTCGCCAAACAATATAGACGTGATTGAAATATGTACTGTTGATGAGTGAGTGAACATATTTTGGTCAGGTAAGGTTATGCTACGTAGTTTTTTGACATTGGTGACAAAAACTTAAAAGATTTTCATCGAAGTGCTTTGAAAAAATTCACGGCTAAGAATAGCCATACGATGCTCAATTCAATATAGGCGTTTTTCAAAATAATAGGCCACACCATTAGTATATTAAAAATTATATTTTGCTTGATTTTTTATTTATTTTCATGACACATTTAGTTATACTTTGGGTGCAAAAATCTTAAGAAAATATGTAGTTTATAGCTTCCAAAAATTAGGTATAAATAACGATACATTTGGGACATACGTGTGTAGGGATTTTTAGATATGACAATGATGTTGCTTTAAAAATATTTTGTAAATCACTGTAAGACTATCGCACTTGGGATTAATAACTGTGCACGTGCGTTGGTCGTGCTGATATTATATGAGAGCAACAGAATACATGAGCATGGGAAACGGGAGCACTCCGAGAAACCCGCTGGCTGATGTATACCACGTTTCCCATGTGGGAACATAACATGCACATGTAGGGTAAACAACCTCAGGTATGTGAGATGAGAATGACTGTGCACGAATAAACATAATGTGTACCTATTTTTTTAAGTTCTTCATTTGTCTCGAGAGTTGCTCTCGCCTCATTTGCTGAAAGGAAGTAACGTAAAAATGTGAACTGTAACCTGTGTGTGACATTGCGCAAATGCTACATTGTGTCGGTTTTCAAAGCTGAACGGACCTGGAACTAAGAGTGTGTATGTGTCTTCCACAGAACAAGGAAGGCCTCCTGCTTCCATGGAAAATTTACGCGTGCCTGTGTTGTTTAATTATGTTTCTTACTGCTGGGGCGAGCGTCATACTCATACATATATGGAGAAATATTTCGCTGCTCTTTGTGCTATCCATAGGATTACTTAGAGGTGGTAAGTGTCATGCAATATTTAGTTGTCGATGTGTATGTGGGTCTTATTCTTCCAGCCAACTGGAAGTCAGTAATACACAAATAAACAAAATTATGAATATTGAATAAAATTAAATAAAACAATGTTGCAGTTAATACTGAAAATCTACAATAAAAAACTATGCAATGCCTAAAAATAAGTTCACGTTATACTCAGCCGCCAAAGTACTTTTAAGCTTTTTAAAGGGTATACTTTTGATAATTGATTTTGAAGTTTAGCAATTAAAATCACCGACTGATGTCTAAGCTACTGAACATAATTCGATGGGATTGTTTTGCCGAGTAAAAATTCTTTAGCAATTGATTTTGAAGTTTAGCAATTAAAATCACCGACTGATGTCTAAGCTACTGAACATAATTCGATGGGATTGTTTTGCCGAGTAAAAATTCTTTAGCAATTGATTTTGAAGTTTAGCAATTAAAATCACCGACTGATGTCTAAGCTACTGAACATAATTCGATGGGATTGTTTTGCCGAGTAAAATTTCTATTAGCAGACGTCTATTTATACAGCACTGGGCGGTAGTATGCTTTGCTTCCAAGTAAAACATTAAAAACTGTTTTTTACATTTTCTCGAAAGCAAAGCATACTAATGCCGCCTGCTGTATAAATCGACGTCCGCTAGTAAAAATATCTACTCGGCAAAACAATCTCAATGAATTGCGAGGAGCAGTTCAGATTTTATTGTCAATGCGTATTCTAGTAGCTCGTTCGACATTTAATCATTTCATACCCCTTAATAGGCGCGATAGCCTACATTTTAAAATAGTTTGCGAACTTTCTTGTAATAAGAACAAAAATAATGAACCATTTATGAGTTGAAATGGGTCTGTATAGCAAAATGAAAATGGTAAATGTATCAATCAAACAAGTTAATTATAAAAATTATTGCATTTTCTTGGCTTGTGGGTGTGAGCCGCGTCTGAAGATTGTCTTGCGACGTTTCGGCAGTCGTTGCAACGACCCGCAAGCCAAGAAAATGCAGACAACGGCCGCGAAAGCCTGCGATCTGTTTTATAAAAATTATTGTTCGAATGCAAGTTATAAATACAAACATAACTATTTCACGTCAGTAAAGTTGTAGAGCAATGATCCTGTAAAAGAAGGATTACAGGAAATTTACTTCTCTTAGATTTATAAATTAAAAGCAGCTGTCAGAAAATAAAGCGAATTTTGCATGTCTCTAACAATCATTGTTTCCCGCACTATGGTGTCAGATGTACAACTAGCCACTCCCTGGAGCAGCGACCTATGAACAAGTTGTTGAAGTCAAACTATACAAGACTGTACAGTCCATCCAGCAGGTCATTGAACCCGCGAGATTTCCTGTTCCTTAGAAATCGTGTATGGATTGTTCAAGATAGAGTGAGCAGTTAGTTTTGACGCAGACGTTACAATAACTTCTGAGTACTGTACAATCTGTACAATTTTATTGTTCATTAGGGTGTTTGTTTGTTAAAAAAAGTACCAGAAACTATTAATTATCTGAATCTTTGTATTTACCAAAACTTTATCTTTGAATCATAGTGTTCCTAAAATATGGCATATATATACATACACTAGATATTTACTTAAAAAAAGCAATTACTAGTAAGTTAATTCTTCATTTTAATATATTTATATATATTAATTGTAATGAAGAATTCTCTTAATAGTAATTGCTTATTTTTAAACAGTATCTCATAGAAAGGGTGTTGTACATGTTAATAAATTATTAAGATTTTTTTTAGTGTTTATAATTTGTGACTATAAATTATCTGAACAAAAAAAAAGTAAATGTGATTTCAAAAGTTTCCTTTTTACTTCGAACCTCCTGTAATTTGGCGGGCGAGTGCGTATGCCACAGCTGAAAGTTAACTAGTCGTTGTGATGGTCGTGTTTCAGGCTTGCTGTTGAACTTCCTGGAAACGGTTGAAGAATACAGCGATTCTCTGACAGGGAAGACACCCGTCCAACCTGGCGAAGAGGCCTTACTTTCCAACGAAGTGTAGCAGTAACTGCGACGACCATGGATAGAACAGGTCTGGACACTGGAGCTGAAAACTGATGTGACTGACTGGCCCGACTGATGCTATGATGCCGTTGTTACATTGCGGCAAATGGAAAAAACGATTAGAAAGTTCTTGTCCGACCTGCAAGGCGCAGTAGTAATAAGATGGCGTACCTCAATATAAAACAACATGGATATACAAATCACGCTATATGTCATTAAGGCATCAACTTAATAGCTTTGGTATAAAGCCAGTATTGATACTGGTATGCATTTCTGAAACCGAGATTCCGACGCCTCAATGTCTTTCTCAGGTTAGCCGTCAAACTACATGTCATGCTGAGCTAACTAGTAAAATAAAAATGAGTTGCAGGAAATAATGTTTTGTTATTTAATCACAGGCGTGTATTTTCTCAGATACGTTCCGTTACAGCCACTTCCTTCCTTTTTTCCCCGTGCAGTATTGATGTACTGTATATGACATAGCGTCCCATTGCTTTACGCAAGGTTAATGTAATTACATATTAGGAAGATAGCCGATTATGTTATGGATGAATATAGCAAGGGACAATTTCTACCACTTGTTGCACAGGAATCTGCTAGAAGTCAAATATAGTACTAGTTGCACTATTAAGAGAAAAATAACTTGATATAAACTTTTTGCTGGAAAATCAATTAATTTCCGTTTAATAGTTGTATTCGCAAAACTACTTTCATCACCACGAAGGCTCTGTTAACAGAAAATGACGAAAATTGATTTTCCCTACTGCACATAGCAGCGCAACTAGTGGCAAACATTGTCCCTTGGCAAGCTAATAATAACGAGCTTCTTGCCATGTAGTAGAATAAACCTTATTACAGAACAAGCAACTACGTTCGCTTCTGTGTTCTCATTATTCACATCTCTGTTTATAGATCCTACACGAGGCACATCCACTTCCTACACAAGAACATTCCTTATTGCACTGAGATAAAGGTAATGTTGAAGTGACCATACTTCTCTTAAAATAGGGACAACAAACCAGTTTGTTTGTCTGCACCATCTGGACAGTTCCTTCAACAATATGTTCTGTAGAAGATACCATCTGGTGTGTAAGAGCAACAAAGGCTCTTTGTTTTATCTACAAAACAGATTGCTGAAGGAACTGTTCACATAGTACCGACAACCAAACTGTTATACTCATTTTCAGTGTGCCAACCATTACTACAGTCACGTACACTGGCCCCATTCTGGGCCTGAGGCGTTGATTAATATTGCAGATACTTGTTAGAGACAGGAGTTTGTTGTGTACGTGAGATTTTTACCACCATTTGTTATCAAAGCCTTCTATGCACATATGAAGCTCTTTATCATGGCTAGAGATAATGGTAAATCGCGAAAATGTTTTGTGCCAACATACTCTTGAAAACGCGTTGGTTTGTTGCTGCTTTATGCTTGGATGGTATATATATGATACAACGTAGCTGTCTGTAGACCAATTATAGCCATCAAAGATTAGAATTGTGGGACTCTTATTGTCTTAGTCAAATAGGGCAACTGCTCCACGTACAGGCGGAAGCCGGTCATCTTTCGATAAGCTGAACGTACGTTGAAACCCAACAAACAGTCAAGTTTTCCCGCGATAAGCCATCGCTAGTGACCCTTGTTTTCCGCGGAAAGAATTTTGCCTCACTTTGTTTCTGTGTCTTAAGTGCACATTTGCAGATCTGCTTCGTTGTCAGTGATTGGGTATTTTAGCTGTCACGAGCCTTGGTATTCTACCGGCAAATCACAGACGTGTGGCGTTGCAGGAACGTTATTGTGATTGGCTCAGTCAAATGAGATACGGATCTTCACATAGACACGCTTCGAATAACCATGAAGCAGGATTGCATATGTGTACGTAAGACGCTGAAACAAACTGGGGCAAAATTTTTTCCGCGAGAAACATGGGTCCCTACTAATTATAACTACTGATTAAATGTTTTCTGATCGCAGTATTTGGAGATATACTGGCAAATCACAGGCGTATGAGGTTGCAGTAACCTCATCCTCATTGGTGCAGTCAAACATCAGACGTCTTTGTATATAAACAGGGTGAATTTAACATTGCAGCAGAGCTGATGGTGTGTTTGTAAGACACTAAAACAATACGGTGCAAAATTATTTTCGTAAAAATCTGCTTTTTTTTATATGACACCAGTCTCACCTGCTTGCTTACAAACTGCTTCTCTCCAATTCCTACTTGCTACAAGCAGCATTGTAAGAAGGTTGACTAGTTTTGTCTAATAGGTGCGTGTTATTTTCGTTGCCAGTTCCACTGCTATAATTCGGCATTGGCAAATCAGGAAACACATAGACAACACAGGAGTTTTAAGGGGGCGCAATTATTGAAATACTTAGACGGAAATAACATTGCAAATACATTTATATAATATGCTTCTTAATATAACTCGTGGGTTCAAAAAATGTTCAAGTAGCAGCCATTGTGAAATTACGAACACGGATTAAACAAAAATATAAAAGTCAAGCCACCTTGTTAAATACTACATGTGTATCGAGTTGAACAAAATTCTGAACAATTGTTATTCAGATGTATCATGCGTTCAAAAAACATTCAAACAAAACGTGAAATCGAGATGAACTAAATACTTACAGGTCAAGTTACTTTCCGAAGTAATGTGGCATGCCATATTTAATACCAAATTTTATTAATTAGAATCAACAGGTTTATAGAAGGTTTTAAGGGAGACACACTTATTAAACGGCATACATTCATACACACAAGCACACACACAAACTCAGCTACTGTGTAAGGAATATTACTGAAATGAGATAATTTTATTATTTTCAGTTAACTTTTTCCATGCATATAGCTTGGGCGCTATTTAATAGTCACAGGGTTACTTCCCTTACCCGCAAGGACATTTTAATTGTATTTTACTTTAATTGTGTAAGCAAACGTCACATATTAAATAGCTTCAGGCCCTACAACGAGTATGATTCTATTTAATTCGCCTGTGCGTTGAACAAACAAACGAGTCATTGAAAAGCCGAGTTTATATTTGTGCGACACTGCGACAGCGACAGTGCAGCAAAAGTGGCTAGCCAATCAGAGGAGAGCAAGCAGACGACAGCGATGCTAAGTGCTGCGATAGGACATGTTCTATTGCAGCTGCGAAATTCGCATGCGAACAGGAAGAAGAAGAATAACATAGCAGTGTTTGTTAACAGAAACGACAAAAAAGAAGAGGAATAAAACACCATCTCATTTTGTAAATTAACAACGAAAGAGACGTGAATGTGAGAGTTTAATAATAAAGTGTGTTATTCACCAGTCAAATAAATTTAATATACGACCTAAACACATTGTAACCAACATATAAACTTGGTGTGTGCGTGCAGAAGAGCGGTTAACTGGAGAATTTCGGAAGCGGGAATCTCTTTATAGCAACCTAGTGAGAGGATAACACATTTAACACAAGTTAACTAAACAAGCCGTAAAGGTTCGCATATTCAAATCAGCAATCGGAATTAATTTGTCCATTTCAGTTACAATTACTGACGAAATATGGCACTAAAAGCAAATATACACATCGTCGCTGTAACATTATTGTAAAGTCGATTGTGTGCGAAATTCGCAGCCCTTCGCATTGTCGGTCGTCGCTGTCGCAGTGTCGCACAATTGTAAATTCATTGGCTTCGTACAGTGCGAGGCGACAAAAATACCCTTGTCCACACAGGGTTGCCACACTGCAGACAGCAAACTTTCACTACGGCAAATATCAAAAACGTTGCGCAACCGGCTGATATCTCGGGGCTTGAGTTCTTATCGGGCCACAATTACTTCATGTTCACTGGTTTAGCAGACGCGAAATCAAAGTTCTTTTGGCTGTAAGACGGAAAGGCAAGACCGCAGGATAACCACATCCACATCCCTATTTATCTGCTTCCTTTACTCACAGTGCATATGTCTACCAGGGTAACTGAACAAACTTAAAATTTATAGCGTTACTTCAAGTAGACAACCACCACAATGGTTGCAGCAATATTAAAAAAAATATGTGAAACTAGTAAATTGCTTTGATAAACTGCAGGGAAGAAGTTTTTACTTGTAGAACACTGTCAGAAAAATTTCTGTGAAATTACGGAAAAGTACAGGTAATTAATTATCCAGATGTCTTCATAAAATCATAAGTCGTAAAAGTTTACCCCTTCATGCTTTAATTATAGTTTGGCAAACCCTTTATGCTTAGAACTTTGTAAACCTTGACACGCAGTAATTCGACGTGACATTGAAGAAGATCAGCAGGCATGCATTAATTAATAAGGTTGCCTAGAGAAAATCACCTTATGTGTACCGTTTCCTCAGAAATCACAAGTTAATTTGGGAAGAGGCATGGTGACCTGAGAGGTAGGCAGTCAGCGGGAGATCTGCTAGTATTCTGTGAAATATTTCTCGTAAACGACGTGCGACTGTTTTTAAACTCTAACATTTTTGGGAATGTCTTCCTGTCTCACAGGTTCAATGCTTTCCATATTTTGCTATGGATAGAAATGAGAACATTTAATGTGAACATCGCAATTAATTTTGCAACCTGATGTTACACAATGGTTCGGCGTCGTGAAAATTGGCGTTGTCCACAGAAAATCAAATTTTCGTTGAAAACATGTGCTTATAATTTCATTTAATAGAACTAGTTACCAGCATAACTGATAAGCCGACTTTCCTCAAAATAGGTGCAAATTAACTCTGAAAGTCAAAATATTTGTATAATCTAGGAACATTAAGTGATAAAATTGACTTAGTCGTATGATAAACGAAATATAAAAAAGATAAGACAGCTTGCTAAGTAATATGCGAGTAACCAGTTTTAAAAATCGGGGAAATATTTTGTAATATGCCTTTCTATCAAAAATACAAAAAAAAAAAGTAACTGTTATTTTCAAAATATTACCGAATGATAAACGAAATTCACAATATTCAACTCAGCTTTGTATGAGGTATATACGTACCAAGTTTGGCGAAATTCTGAAAAATATTTCCTAAGATATGTGATAGTAAGCTAAAAATGTATATCTTGCCGCCATTTTGAAAATATGCACACGTGATGAACGAAATACATAAAACTCAAGTCAATTTTGTATTTAGTATATGTGTAATAAGTTTGATGAAATTCTAAGGCACTGCTCCTCAGATATCTAGTTTGACAAAACGTTTTGAAACGGCCGCTATTTTGAAAGTATGAACATCGCGTAAACGAAATATGTACAATTCAAGTCAGGTTTGGTGAAATTCGATCCACTGGTTCGAAAGTTTTTAGGGACACACACACACACACACACACACATATATGGACACACCAACACATACACAGACAGAAAGGTGATCTCGTAAGTCTACTTTTTCCTTCGGAAAGTAGGCTAAAAAATAACGTCTAGTAACCATTTCAAAACATGTCTTGAACTCATTATAATAGTAAAACTGTGACCATGAATGCGAGTATTTTTATTACAAATTTAATTTTATTATTTCAACGCGCCGCACAAGTTACATCACGACACACACTAATTTATAAAAAAAATTACACATTTCGCCAACAATTTGTTATCTCCTATGTCCACGATGCAAAAACCTGTTTTTATTCCTCCCCTCTGAAGTGCTCCCATGAACTTTGTAAACTATTGCAGTCAAATAATTGATCAAACAAAAACGCTGGCAGATAGGCGAGTGTTCATACCTGTTCTTCTGCGGACGTAGTTGTAACCACGAAGAACGTAACAGGGCACATACATTCCAGTAATTATAAAAAAATATTACAATTATTCAATAAGCATATTGTTACATTTATTTAGATGACTAGCATCCATCCGAGACTTTGTCCGTGTGTGCAACTCATAGCAATTCTTGTTTGCTTCAGTTGAACGACACCTTTGTGCGCCAGATTAGTAGCCCGGCCATCAAGTTCTCGGAAACCCAAGCTTCTAGTTAAGATTACTCTACACTCTAAAATTTTTGTAAAATTTACAAGGATTTTATAAAAGTACAAAGATAATCTGTGTAAAATCATTAGTTTATGAAGTTACAAAGGTACACTTTGTAATACTACATAGGAATTCTTTGTACCTATACCGACAGTTCCTGCACTGTAAATTATTTTGTAAAATATGACAAGGCACTTCTTCGTAGTTGTACAAACTTTTGTAAATGTTGAAAAATATCCCATGTAAAATTATTAGTTTATAATGTTAAAAAGATTTTGTTTGCGAAAAACTTAGAAAAAAATGTGTAGCCTACAAAATCCGTAAGTTCGCCGGAAATTACTTATACAAAGATCACAACCTCTGAAAAGAATTTTCTGGAATAAAGTGAATGTTTATATTAATTGCGTGCTTTAAAATAAATAATTATTACTGAACTGTACATTAAATGTTTACAATTAAATAAAGAAAAAGCGATACAGAAGTGACAGGAGTCTACTTGTAAAATGCGTAGATTCTAAGCATGGGGAGAGTTGTTCAAAACTTAGCACCTACCGAGATTTTTGTTTATTTTCTCAAAATAATTTCATGGATACGTCCTTTATTGAAAAGTTATTTGATAAATAAGTTCAGCGTTATTTATAAAGTACAATTACCATTTAAATTATTTTTTTCCTTATTGAAAGTACAGCTACAAGGCTACAGTAGTCCTTGTAATTTTACTAACATATACTTTGTATTTTATTAAAAGGACAGCAATTGTAGTTTTACAAGGAATTTCTTTGGCAACTGGGTTTCTAAGAATATTCTTTCCACAAGTACAAAAGAAATTTACAGTGTACAACAAACTGTCCCTGGACCTTAATTATAGTCATATATAACCAACCATTGACCTTTAATACTTTAAGTAGGTAGCACGTATTAGCTTAATGTTTAATTATTTATTTTTCGTTTGCAGTCACAAAAGTCAAAACAGCTGTAGCCCAAACATAGAATTGACACTGAAGTAAACGATCAAGATTTGAAATCCTTTCAAAACAACTTCAACCATGTGTTACTAATTTATTCAGCCTTACAGACGTCAGGGTCAGACATTCACGTGTAACATCCTGACACGGAATTTGAACCTAGAACCTTCAGAGCCATAGACCGGAGCTGTAAACCACTGTGTCACGAAACGCCGAAAAATTTCATTAAAGTAAGTAAAATAAATAAGATTTCATTCCCCTAGGCATACAGAGGTTGTACAACTTCATGTAACGATGTTACTGTTTTCGGATGGCCTGACTTGAATGGTTTTTAAAAATGGTTTACCTCACGTAATTGATATATTTAATCCAGCAACATGTAAAACTTTTTAAGGTATTCACGTAAGCGTAATTATGGAGCAAACTAGACTTCGAAATATGAATTAATGTATTATCGTATATTAGGAATTTAATTTCGAAAAATCTTGAAATCATATTTTAGGTATTTGTAAAAAGAATCCAATTTATGTGAAAAATATGACGACTACCCACTCGGTCTAAGCTAAATCAGCGATTAATTCAAAAACACATTTTACCCCAACACAGCCTTGTGAGGCAGGGTTTAGAAAAAACCTGAAATGTTTTATGGGTATTACGAAATCATAATCCTAAAGCTAAAACTACTGTATACCATCACAGGCTCGATAGATATTGAGGACGTATCTTAAACATATTACGCGTATTTTGCCCCTCCTCGTACATTGCATTTATAATAACGCTTCAATGTAATTTTAAACAATTATAGGAGTGTGACATAGACGTGAAGAACACAATTTCCCGCTGAGTTTAAGAAATAGCGACGGTATATTGAAAACATCTTACCTTTTTTTACCAATCTCGCCTTATTAGATGCTGGACTTACCTACAACTATTATATAACATTTCAGGTATTCAAGTAAGGTTGATTCTTAGTAAGAATCACGCCAATATAGAATAATTCAATGGTGTCAGTATGTATAGATTGTGACTAAAAATGCGTTTTATAATTATTGTTAACTCTTTGGAGCTGAACTGGGAACAAATTCTTAAATTGTATTTTGGATAACTACATATGTCTATAAGCATCATACTGAATCAAAGATCACTTCGATACCTCGACTGGTTCAATAGCTATGGAGGAATAACGGAAAATTCATTTAACGTCTTCTCACTACTATCAATATCTAATTTTGGCACGTCTTGAAATCCGTTCTTCAGCATTTGTTTATTTTTATAGGTACACAGTTGTAGTACAAATCACGACAGGCTACTGAGTTCGATATGTATAGAAGATTCATAAAATAAATAAACCCTCTTTCACCCATTGGAAGGAAATTTTCGAAAGTCGTGAAATACATGATTCAGAACGGAAAATCTATTCTGTACGCCGAAGAGTTTGCTAGAAATTGTAAACTCGTTTCACTGTTTTTTTTTCACCTGTATAGTCGACGAATTTCGATAAGTGCTGAAATCGCCTACTGTGTATTTTTATATGCGTCCAATTTTGTTAAAAAATAACGACGATTGCCCGTTGGCTCTGAGCTACATCGACGATTCATGAAAAAAAAAACGTTTTTAACCATTTTCGCACTGTTACGGGTCACATTTTGGAGATTACCTCCTTTGTGAAGTCCCGAAAGGCATGATCTGTCAGTTAGTGAACCCTTTTTTGCACAGAGATATAAAAAATACTTTAGATATTTGTTCGAAAACATAAATTACTTTTGCTCCTACAAAGTTCCTCGACTAGCCAGAGGTGCGTGAATTCAGCGAATTAATTTTGTAGCGGCCGATGTACGTATATATATATATATATATATATATATATATATATATATATATATATATATATATATATATATATATATATAT